>JADGJK010000044.1:0-83608 GCA_027600645.1 Nowakowskiella sp. JEL0407
GTTTTTTCGTTTAAAATTCATGTCAAAATTAGTTTGTTTGCTTTAAAATAATATATCATTTAAATGGGTATATTTTCGTAAGTTTTTTTTTTTTTTTTTGGTTTTATTTTTCTTTTAAGAATTTAATTTTAATGATCCGCTGATAAAAGCTGGCCCAAATATCACCGAAAAGATACATCCAAAACCGTCCAAGAAATCTTCTGAGGTGGTCATCGATGCAATTGAATTAAGCGATTTAATTAAACAAGTAAGAACTGGCGGTGAAGGCGATACAGAGCGAGTTCAAAAACTGAAAAATGAAGACGTAACTTCAATTTATTTATTTACAACTTAAAAGCTCTTAAATAATTTTCTTATAAAAAAATATTCAGAGATTAAAACTTCATAACGCATCTCTCGCTCGTACATCAAAATTCCCGAACACAATTTCATCCACATCACAAAAATCCCGGATTGAATCTCACCGATTGCAACTTGAGCAAGAAGAATTGGAGCGCCAAACACAGGATTTAGAGTACAAGCTCGAGTGTGATGAGAAGCGACGGATAGCTATTGAGAATGCCAAGAAAGTGCGGTATTGTGAATTGGATTTGGTTAAAAAGCTGCATTCTTCCGTTGGATTCTGCTATGTGCTAGAGGTACTTTTATTCAAAATGGTGAATTAAACGGCGAATAATTTCATAAAACAATCATCTTTTTCTTTTATTTATTCTAAAAGGAACGAGAAAAGCAAATACAGCATGCAAAAGCTCGAAAACGCTTGGAGAATCAGCAAGAGCAGGAATACGCAAATCAACAAGCACGGATGTTGAAAAATTCAGAGATTGAAGAATACAATAAAACAATTGACAAACATAACAAGACTTTAAAGTATGCTCAAGAGCTAGTCGACCAAATTCGGCAGCGAGAAGAAGCAGAAGATGCTGAAATTATCGTAAGCATAAAATAATATGAAATGTAGATAAACCAAAATTGACTAAACAATTTTATTTTTTCTTCACTTCCCAACCGGATTAGGAAAATTACAACGAAACTATTCAGCAATTCGAAGAGTCCGAAAGTTACAAGAAACAACAACAGCAACAGCAACAAGCGCAAAACTTAGCAAAGAAAAAAATGTTTGTAGAATTGCAAGAATTGTCGAGGAAAAATAATCAGCGTCAACTTGAGGAGAAAGAACAAGAGAAACTGCAAGTAAAACAGATCCAGGCGTGGGTCCAGAAAAAAGAGAAACAGAAATACAAAAAGAAAATGGTTGAAAAAGAATGGAATGAGTAAGTTAGTTCTTTACAATTATCGCTTATATCTCTCGTAATTATGGTTTTGGTAAACTCACTCATTTGTTTAGTCGAGCACAGAAAGTTCGTGAAAATTTGGGAAACAGACAGGCACAAAAAATTGATGAAGAAGATCAAAAATTAACAGAGCAAATCGCTCAATATATGAAGGAAAAGGACGATTTATCTTCAAAACAAGTGCAAGCAGAGTTGCAGAAGAAAAAGAATCAACAAGATGAACTGAAGAAATACTACGGGGAATATGTAAAAAATTAGTTTACTGTTTACCGGTAATCATAATTTGAGTAATTTTTTTGCAGTTGAAAGCCCAAGAAGAATCAAAAATGAAGCAAAAACAAGAAGAAAAGATTCAACTTGAAGAGTATTTGAGTATTCAAAAAGCGCATTTGCTTGAACAAAAAGAGAAAAAAGAAAAATTGCGAAAAGAAGGAAAAGAATTGCACGAATTCCATCAAAGACAAAAGGTTTGATTTTTATCAAAATCCTTAGCAAAGCTAAACTTTAATTTCAGCAAGTGTATGATGCTGTGCGAGCAGAGGCAAAACTATCCGAGCAAGAATATTATAAAAATCTAATCAACGCCGAACGAGAAGAGGATCAACAACTGCAAGACTACATTCGTACATTTTTAAATCGTGAAGATTCTACAGTAGATTCATCAACAGCGCAACTACCTGCTCGCTTGGAGCAGTACATAACAAGTTTATTGGCAGCACCACCGTCAGAGGTTGTTAAGCATTTAACCGGAGTCAAGAATAAAAAAGTATTCTCTGGAGTGGCTGGAATAAATACTAAGCGAAGATTGGGATTTGTTGAACGGAGGGGAAGTGGATGGAAGAATGAAAGTTATCCTAGAAGTAATGTTATTTGCCATCCGAGCGACTTGACAGTTTATGGAGAGAAGACTGGACATTAAAACGATGTTTTTGTTTAAAAGTCTTTTATTTTAACAATAAACAGGAATGCAAAAACTTGAAGCGAATTTTTAAACTACGGTAAAGAATGAAAATGAGATATAATCAGAAAATAATAAAAAATTTTCATTTCTTCATGTTTTTCATCTTGGCATAACTTTTTGATGCTTGTGGGTCATCAAGAATTTCCAATTCTCCGAGGCTCACCGTACCACTTAAGGTGATTGTCGAGTGATTACTATCTAATTTAAAATTCGTTCTCTTATCCGTACAACTATTTTCAACAACGAAATTAATCAGATACTGAATCTTCACCATAAGAAAATACTTACTCTCCCATGGACACATTAATATCATTCTTGACCAAGACACCTTCTGGAATGATAATAGCGGCTCCCGCAAATCTGATATAAACGTGCACTCGAATATCTGTCCCTGCTGGAATTCTGGACAAATCCAGCACATACTCGGCCATTGAGATATTAAGTTCCATTGAAGAAGGGATATATGGGTTGGCGGTATTTGGTCCGTATTCGCGAATTTGTCCGGTCATGAAACATGAAATCTTTTCGTGAGAAGGGATTCGGTAGCTCGATGATGGAGTTACTGTATTTATCGTGTACGGTGGAAGCTCGGGTGGAACCGACGAGTCGTAAGTGAGAGTCGAAGGATCAACTTTGATATCAGTTTGAGCCATGTTATTTTTTAACGCTTTTCTTTTTTAGAGTAAGATTGGATAAATCGAGGTCGTTCATGATCGCTTTTGTTTTATCATGCGCCTTCAGAGACGGTCATGGATCCCGAATTTCTGGGATGGCACAGCCTGTCCCGATCATTAAAGTCTTATCGTATTCTCACAATCCGGAATATTTTAAATTGAATTCAAAATCGATACGGCTTGAATAAAAAAAGAGTAATTTTTGAGGAAAAAAAAAAGGATGCCCAATTCCGAAAAACATGAAACTTTAACTCACGTCGATCCAATCGACCCTGCTCCTCCTCTCCCTCCATACACGGCAACCGCGTCAACATATAAAGCAATTGAAGTAATCGCATGCGATAAAGCAAAGAAAACCATAGCTTTCGGACCAAACACTGCAAACCCCGTAATTCCAGAAACAATTTCAGCAACTGTGAAATGGAGCGAACTCATTCTTGATTTATCGCAACTTCCAGTTGGAACGATAATGAATATCGATTTTAACATAAAGTTTTCGAATGTTGTGGTTGTCGTTGCGGCAGGAGTTTTGGCGAAAAACGATGTTTCGGTTTCAATGGCAGAGTAAGTACAATCCATCATCAAATCCTTTTTATATTCTTCATTAAATCAATTTTGGTGTGTTTTTCTAAATTGTAGTTCCAAAGATAAGCGAACCAACTTCACTTTGAGAGACGGACATACTTGCATCTTCCTCACAGGATCCATCAAGTTCGGAGAAATCAGTATTGTTGATAACATTGAACTGGCTGTATCGAAGAAGAGATAACTTGAAATAACGTTGCTGCGTATTAATCCTATTGCAACATAAATTCAACTCCAAATTTGCAAAGCTTCTAAACATGAGTAAAGAATCTTTAAAAGATGAAAATTCTGAAAGTGAATAAAATAAACTATCATAATACTGTATAAAGAAGATCTGTCCTGCCTTTTAGACTTCACAAATTTGAGGTCAAATTAGTAGACAAAATCATAATCCGGAATAAAAAAAAGGTCGCCGGAAAATCATTTTACGGTAGAATTTAATCGGTTTGACGGAAATCCGGCAGCAGAGTTGAAGTTCAGATAAGTTTTTGACACAACACGAATCATTCTCATTCAAATTGCCAATTACAAATACTATCAATATTCTTACTACATGGATAAACAAAAAGAATTTCCCGTTGATGGTCTTCTTCCAAAACTGGTATGTTTTTCGCATAAGTTCAAGTTATTTAGACATTTGACTGAATGTGCGTTTAGGAAACTCAGGCGGCCTCGTTCATTGCAAAAAACCCGAAATTCGATGGAAGGTTGTATCCTCTGAGATTCTTTATTTTTTTTCTTACTCGATTTCTTTCCATCAGAGGAACTCTAATTGCGATCTTGGACACGGGTTGAAAAGTTTTGACTTGATTGTGAAAGCTATTCTTACCTTTTCTAAAACACAGGAGTCGATCCTAAAGCGCCAGGTTTGAGTGTGACGACTGACGGAAAACGGAAAATACTCGATTGTATTGATTGCACAGGGTAATTTGTCCAAATTCATGAGAAACACCTACTCATACCCTTTATCACGTAGCTCTGGGGATATTATAATGTCAGCATTAATTACTCCTACTCCACCGACTGAAACAGAACCTTTCTATTCCGTAACTTCTCCGTACACAAATCAACTACTTCGCCTTCGTAAAGATTGGGATGTTAGCAAAGGTGTTCGGATCGGATTGAAAAAAATTGAGGATTTGTATACGAAAGATGTTTTGGAGCGCGTATGGGAACGTCGAAAAAAGAGAGATGAAATTGAAGAGCAGGGTTTGTTGGCTTCGAAAGGTGCAGATGACAAAGAGGAGAAGGAGCGGATTGAGATATTAAAGGATTTGAAAAAGGGATACAAACAGTTTTCGACACATTTGCATGTATTATATTTTGAGAAATCGGACTTCCCTGTGGTTGCTGTTGACACACTTGATACTGGTGACTTTACCGTGGAGAAATTGATTGGAAGTTTTAAAGAGACCGGTGATATCGGCTGCTTTAAAGAAGACTCTGGCGTTAATTTCACTTGGAGTTTCTTTGAAAAGATTGAGGAGCAGGGTAAAGACAAGGGAGGTATTTTGAGTCTGGTGACTTGTGCAGGAGCTCACGGAACTCACGTTGCTGCGTAAGTTGACAATATTATTTTATTCTTGTAATCGTCTCATGCGTTGATGAAGGATAACTTCTGCGAATTTCCCATCTAACCCTGAACTGAATGGTGTTGCGCCAGGAGCACAATTAATTTCGTTAAAAATTGGTGATACGCGACTAGGATCTATGGAGACTGGAACTGGATTGATTCGTGCGATCCGAGAATTGCGAAACTGGGGCGTAGATTTAGTGAATATGAGTTATGGTGAAGCAGCTGTTATTGGTGGACACAATATTGGAAGGATTGCTGAAGAAATTGAGACTTGTTAGCATGAAAATTCCCTTTTTTTATTTTGCTGTTCTCTAAATATAATTTGTTTCTAGTGGTTAATGAGAAAAATGTAATTTTCACGTCAAGTGCCGGCAACGATGGGCCTGCATTATCTACAATCGGCGCTCCGAATTCTCTTACTGGCAGTATTATCGGAGTTGGCGCTTACGTTTTGAAAGATATGGTTGATGCGGATTACGCTCTTATTGATCAAGATTTTGATGGAGAGGGAAGCGTTCATCCCGGAATTTACACGTACGTATTGTTGATTTAAATTTTTCTGGATTCATTAAATTGGATTTAACAGCTGGAGTTCTCGAGGACCTACTCACGATGGTGATTTAGGACACACCATTTATGCTCCTGGAGCCGCGATAACGTCCGTCCCACAGTATACAAAACAGAGCTCTCAACTTATGAATGGAACAAGTATGGCTTGCCCTAACCTTTGCGGATGTTTGGCTTTGGTAAGGGTTTCTTTTGATTTGCGCACACTTCAAAAATTTGAAATCCGTTCACAATAAAGATTGCTTCGGGTCTGAAGGCGACTGGAATATCATATACCGCTTACGCGATCAAGACCGCCCTCCTCAACACTGCAAAAGATATTGGAAACGAATTTGGAGTTGGTTTTATTCAAGTTGAAAAAGTGTGGGAATATTTAGGATTATTGTTGGAAACTAGGCGATTAGATTATTGGTACAAGGTTAGATTCTATGGTTCCTCTATAGAATTTGTTTGGCATAGTTTCAACTATCTGAAATAGGTGAGAATAGTCGATCGAAATAACGCTCGTGGAATATATTTGCGAACAGAGAACGAAACTCGAAGTGTTGTAACCTCGAATGTCGAAGTCGAACCTATATTTCCGTGTGACGGAGTTATTCAAGAGTTTGATCTGGAAGAAACAACGAAGCCTGATGTTTCCACCCAGAGCAAGTCCGTTCTCGAGCCAAATCAAAATTTCGAAACCATCTCTAAATTGGGCAAAGGAATGGAAGATACGAATAAGGAGGTTGATGAGAAGAAACTGAGCATGGATATTTGGAGTACATTGAAAGTCAAGTACTTTAAAAATTCGGAGGAAGTAAAAGAACACGAGGAATGGATTAAAGTTCCAGAATTTGTTGTATTTGGAAGTAAAGGTAATGAAGTATGATTGATTTGAGAATTTACACTGCAACAATTCTTTTTATCAACAGGTAGGACATTCACTGTTATAATCGATTCCTCTCGGTTACCTACGGGATTCCATTACGCCGAGATCCAAGGATACGATTCGCAAAATCTAAAGTACGGAGTTTTGTTCAGGGTCCCAGTAGTTATCTGCAAACCTGAGATTGTCAGCGAAATTGCAAAGATTCCTAGTCCAGAAGGATTAGGATGGGAGAAAGAACGGGTTGTAGAATACGAAGAAACCTTTGGACCTGGATCCATAAAACGAAAGTTTATCTCTATCCCTGAGGACTGCAATTTCGTTGGTGTGTATTTTATCGAAAGTTCTTATATTGTGGTAGTGTTAATTTTCTTTACTATCAGATATTGAGATTAAATCTAAAAATCGAGAAATCCCGGCACGATTTGTGTTGCATACATTGCAACTTCAGTCCGTAAGTAGTATTCTGACTTGTAAAGACTTGTTGCTAAAAAGTTTTCTGACAGCAATCTCGATACACTAAACACGAATATCAAACCTACGCTCTTATTTCGAAATCATCGCAGCTCAATAAAACGATTCCTGTTCTACCGTCAACAACGTTGGAACTTTGTCTCGCGCAATTTTGGTCGAGTGCGAATATTACCAACGTTTCCATGAGCCTAAAGTTTCATGGAGTGTTTGTAAATACCAAAGGCGTGATGGGCGGAACAGGTGGAGGTGGAATATATTGCGGTGGTGGTTTGAGCGGTGCTGGTGGAGGTGGGCTAGGAAGTGCGATTTGGATGAGTGGAGGTGCAGGTTGTAGAGCCGATGTGATTGGAATGGGTAAAGAAGACATTGGATATAGCGTCAACATAGGTAATCAGTTTTTAAATATTCTTTTCTTTCGTTTCTAAACTTTAAGAATGAAAACAGATTCGTTGCGAAAGTTTATCCGACCAACGGAATCTAAAATACAGCCGCTTAAATCGCGAGATATTATTGGCGATTCACTGCAACTTTTTGAAGCTGTGCTTACATACTCATTTAAAGCACCTGATGGTGGAGGAAGCGTTGTTCCACGATTTCCGAAATTTAATGATATGTTGTATGATTCTCCAGTGGAGAACTTTTGCTTCATTGGTAAAAAGAAAGCTTATTTAACCTTAGAAAATATCTGACCTCTTTCTAGTATTCGATTCTACCAAACGTTCAATTTCGTTCCAAGACATCTACCCGAAACCCATCACTCTAACAGACGGAACATTTACACTTCGAGCTCAAATCGTCTCAAAGTCATACAGTATCCTCGAAAAGCTCTTATCAACACAACTTGTTCTCGATATCTCCATCAAGTTAATTTCGATTCCTACGTATGCTTACTTTTCCGATACGATAACTACAAACCCTACAAATAATAAGAAGAAGAATTTGCAGCGAAGTGGTGACTCTGATGTGGTTTGGATCCCGGCTTTGGAGGATGACAAGTACCCCAAGAATGCGAAAGTTGGAGACTTGCTGCTTGGAAAGTTTGGAGTTCTTGGAGATCGAAAGATTGAGAAGGGTGGTAACGTTGCGGTTGTTATTGTTGTTCCACCGAGTGCACCCAAGGAAGACAATGGTGGTAGTAGTAAACCCGGTAGTACGGAAGAAAAGGATGAAGAGAAAGAGTTGAAGGAGGCTATTCGAGATCTTGAGATTGCTTACTTGAAGAAGATGAAAGACGGCGAAGTGAGAAGAAAACATCGGGAGAAGTTGGAGAAAGAGTATAGTGGACATTTACCACTAAAGCAAGCGATTTTAGAGGTTTTGGTAAAGGAGTGTGCGAAAAACGATGGAGATTGCGATGCAGAGAAGATTCAAGATATTATTAACCAGTGTAATGCGATAATCGAGCAATGTGATGTTAATAATCTCGCCATGTACTATGGTGTGAAAACCGATCTCACGAGCGACGCGGCGAAGACCAAAAAGGCCGAGATGGAAAAATTGAAAGAAGCGTTGTTAGGGGCGTTGTCGTGGAAAACCTGGGCGTACAAGCAATTGGTTTTATTGAAAGAGTCGAAGAAGGAGGATTCGACCGAGTGTTTAACATCATTTGATGACGCACTTGCGCAGTATGCACAATGGATATCATCGGATCCGCCGACGAATGACGGACGGTATTTGTTGCAGTGGGCGTGGAGACAGAGAAGAAAGTCTGCATTTGTAGTTGCAGTGAAAGCGGTCCACAAATATTTGGAGGACAAGAAGAATACGGAAGTTGCATCGACAGTGGGATACGCCGGAGAAGGAAACGTTTGGAAGAAACTATGTGCGGTGAAAGTGCAGCTGTTTGATGATTTGGGATGGAACATTTGGAAAAGGTATGAAGAGAAATGGAATCTATCCAGAAACATGAATGACTGGGCACCTTTTTGAAATATTGTGAAATGTACATTTAAGAGTTATCTTTTCTTTCTTTCAGTTGTATTTTTTGTTGTTTGTGATAGTAAATAAACACCAACTCACAAAGTTTATTTGCTTGCGCTGTTATGATCGCGACTAAAGTTTTATGGTTGGATGCACAGAATCGTATCGGAGTCTGTATCCATTCATGCACAAGAACGCACATTAATTAAAATAAAAACATGAAAAGAAGTATCGTAAATGCATACATAAACGGATGAAGCTTACTTTTCCCCGACTCTTTCCAACATCGCAGCAGAAATTCAATAAAATAGTGAGAATCGGTGCACGCGACGGGTTTGAATGCTACTATTGCCTTCAACCGATGTTACCAGGACTTAATCGCATTACGCTCGATCACATTATTCCCAAATCACACGGTGGCGGCTGGAACTTGGAAAATCTGCGCATCGCTTGTCAACCGTGTAATCAACGTAAGGGGACTCGATTAATTGGAAAGGAACTCGCAAAAATTAGAACCGGATCGTGAAACCCAACAACGAACGAATAAATGATTGATGGGACAATTTCATTTTTTTTGTAATCATATAATATTCTGAGTGATTTTCGCGACGCATTGATCGTTCAGTGAAAATCCGAATATAATGCTGTTTAATAAACATATAAATAAATCATAGTTCTGAACATAATTTTACAATGCCCCCGATGTGGGCGTCCCAAAGAAAAAACCGTTACACACACTTTCAATATTCATAAAACAGCAAAAAAAAGAATTTGCAATTTACATAAACTGTAATTATCCTCATCGAGTTTGTCGCCTCTTTATTGCTTTAGAGCTTTGAATTCAATAATGAGCGGTTAGATATGACCGGTCGTGGTCAATTTGGGGTTTCTCGTTACAACCCACAGCTTCCGTTGCTGATTATTGCTTCAAGATCCAAATACGCTCTTTATTGTTTACCTTTATCTCGTATTTTCTTCCTCTGTTTCCATTTCTTTTGTATTTGCAATTTGTTTTGCAATTTTCTGACTAACTGATTTTTTCAGTCATATTTTTATTTATAGGAGTATTATTTTCACATCCATTTGAAACGGGTTATTTGTAAAAGTTTCTTTCTCTCTCGCAAACTTAACGGTTATTGAATGAACTAACAGTAATGAATCGCGGACCGCCTCGAATTTTAACACGAAACGCTGATGGATTTTTTCAACCTAATCCGGAAAATATCTCTTCATCTCCTTTCCCTATAAATCGTAATCCTAACGGCTTCTTTGAACAACCTTCCACTCCTTCTACTCCCCGACTGAACGGCCCGAGAGAAAGACGCGATCCAAATAAGCTCGATAACGATGATTATTACGGGAAAAGCCCAACGAATGGAAGTAGTAGAGTTAGAGAAGATCGTAGTGGGGACAGACATCGATACAAAGATAACGATGGTTATAAAAGGGATGAAGATAACAGACGGGAAGATCGAAGGCACGATCGTGAAAGGAGGAAAGATGAAAGAGATGATCATTCACGGGAAAATCGAGAAAGAGATCGAAGTTATGAGCGTGGAGATGATAGGAAAGAGGGCCGGCGACGAGAGGAACGGAAATACAGAGATGAATATGGCCGAAGAGAGGATAAACAAGAAAAATCCTCCAGGGATGACTTGAAGAATGACCGTATGAGACTTGAAAAAGGCCAGTATTATCCAAAAGACAAAGGGGAGGGCGAGCGACGAAACAATGACCACGGAAGAGAAGATTATCGAAATGATGTAAACTTGAAGAGAAATGATTCTAATTCTTCGACTCGACGTGATCATCCGCGTGCAAAAAATGAGAATAATACCCCAAACACTCCCACTGTCGAAGACTCCGGCTCCAGTTCACGAAATAATCATGATAAAAGAGATATTCCAAAAACCGTCGAAACATACCCACAAAACCCCAAATCTCATCCGAATGATTTATATCGTGAAAATAATAGCAGGACTAATTTGCATCGCTCCCCTTCGAACAGAGAGAACGACCTTGGCATATCTCCATCTTCACGAAGAGATTTGTCCGCGCACAGGGACCAAAGTAAGGATGAGAATTATGGTGATCAACAAAACAGAAAGCCGCGGATCGAGAATGGTCTTCAAAGAGATGGTTCGTTTCGAAATAAGGAAAAGTCGCCAGAAACTCGGGAGCCGAGGAATAGAGATTACGAAAACCGTGGACCTAGGGTCGAACTTCTAAGAAAGAGTCCAAGTAAACCTGAATTGATAAGAAACGATCAGATGGAACGTCAGGGGTCAACTCGATCCAATCGTCCCCGCGACAATCCTCCGAGGGAACGAAATCCTTACCGAGAAGAGAATGATCGAAACGAACGTTCAAATCGACCAGAAGTTTTGAAAAAGAGTCCCAGTCACGGAGACTTGGATAAACCTGATTACTTTGAGCGAGACCCGGACAGGCAAGGATCTTCTCGTCCCCGAGAAAACAATAATCTACGCGAACGAGCGCCCCATCGAGATGAACGTGGAAAAGATAAATACGACAAGTCAGCGGAACCACAAGTATATGAACGAAGGAATGAAAGGACCGAGAAATCAGACTCTGAAAGAAGGAACGATCGGACCGAAAAACCTGACCCTGAACGAAAACAAAACAGATTTGAGAAGACAATGGAAAAGTTTGACTCTGAACAGGGCAAAAAGAATGACAGGTACGACCGTTCTCACGCTAGGAAATTTTCCGATCGAGATGGAAACCAGCGAAGATTGGAACCCGAACGGAAGGGCTCGGATGGTCCAAGAAGGATGGAGCCTGAAAGAAAAGGTTCTGACCCAGATCGACGGGATGTTCAAGCAAAACGATCACCACCTGTAACAGTTCCAGACAAGTCTATTGTTTCACCAACGCAAAAGTTCAAAATGTACCCCGAATCACCTCAAAATGATGTTGATATTGATGACATGCTGATGGACTTGACAAGCGAATACGAAAAGCGCCGAACCGAAATTAAAAAGAAAAAATCCGCCGAGCGATTAAACCAAACCAACAAAAACGCTGCGCTTGATCCTTTTCAAGTTTTGCAAGGGGAACTCGACGCGATTTTAAATATGCAACTTCAGAAAGACAATCAAGAGCGAAGAGGAAGGCGAGATGAACCAGACAAACAAAACCAAGCGATATCTCCTCGAAGTGAGAGTTTACATAGGGAAAACGAACATCCGCAGCAGCGGCGTGACAGGTCTGCTGATCGTGGCGAATATGAGCGTCAACGGCGGGAAAATAAATCATCGGAACGCAATGAATTTGACCGACGTGAAAATGACAGAAGAGAAAATGATCGACGGAGGAGAGATGTGGATGATAACAATCGAAACGAGTACGAGCGGCCCAGACGTGATGAGGACACGGATCGAAATTACAGAAGAGATCCAAATCTTCCTCCAAGGCAAATGGATGGCGAAAGGAAAGGTGGTGGTGAAAGAAGAGATCGAGCCAATATAATGGCCGAACGGGAAAGGCGAGAGTTGGAGAGGAATGAGAGAGAGAAGGAGGACGAGGAACGACGGAAAGAAAGGGAACGACAGGATATGCGAGAAAAGGAACGGGACAAAGAAAGACAAAAGGATCGAGAAAAAGAACTTGAGGCTTTTGAAATGAAGCGAAGGGAGGCAGAGAGAAATAAGATGATTGCCAAACAGCGTGAAAAAGACTTGGATATTTCTCCCGAACAACTCTTGGCTTTAATGGATAAACTGCCGGATGTTGATGAAACGGTTCGTTTAATTTTAATTTTTCCATGTTAAATCTAAATCCAAAACACTTGAACTAGGTCATAAGTTCGGAATATGTCAATGCCCTGATCGTGACATTACGCAAAGATACCACAATTACTCCCATCCCTGAAGATTTCTCATACAGTGACGGTTTTATCGCATGGCAGCAATCGATAACAAAGCCCTTTCAGGAAGTCCTTTCGCTTCTGTTAAAAGCTCGATATTTAGATCCGAACGGACGAGGGCGAAAAGGGAGCGCCGTGACAAAGAAAGAGAGCGACACTGCTATAAAGCTATTCTTTAAAGTAGTTGAAGCGAGAGGCCTAAGCATAACAAGCTCCAAATCTCGCGAACCAGATGCATTTTGTACAATAGAATATGGAAATTTCGATGAGAACGGAAAATCGCAAGACCCAGATAAACAGTTTTATCGAACTGAAACGAAGCAAGGAACCAGGAATCCGGTGTGGAATCAGCATTTGAATTTTACTGTTGTCACTTTGACAACATCGATTATTTTGAGTGTGTGGGATGATAAAGGAAAGAAGCAAACATTTATGGGGAGAGTTCGGCTGCCAACGTCCGAGTTGATCAATATGTGCGCGAAGGAAGGTTACGTTAGTCGATGGTATTTGCTGCAGCCTCGGGACAAGAGTGATAAATATGTGGAAGGAGATGTTTTGTTTGAGATTGCCATTGAGGATGATGTAAAGGTAAAAGGTTTCTGTAATTTTTTAAACTTCTCTTCTCAACTCTTTAAAGGAAACACAACGTTTGGCGGCAAAAGATCCAGAACGAGCTCTCCGAAAACAACTGGTTGAAACGCACGTTAGCTTTCGTTCCATATATAAGACGTTATTACGAGCGGTACTCTCGCTTGATATGGCAACACTCGGTAAAGCTATTACGGAAGCCACTGACGATCTATTAACGGTGGAATCCAAAGCAATATTGACTGTGTTCGGTCGCCAATGGGCGGTTGGGGAAGCTTTCCGAGTAACTGCATTGCTGGAGCTGCTGTTCAATAAATACAAAAGCTATGAGGTTCCCACTATGAGTCTTCTCAAAGCATACGAAACGTTGCGCGAAAATATGAAAAAGGATCCTTCTTGGTTAAGCGAAAATGAGGTATTGTTAACTGGGGCTACTCATTTTTTATTTAGCATGTTAATTTTGATTTTCCTCCAGCGCGCTGCTCTAACCGAATTGTTAAATCAAATGTATGATTACTACAAAACGCAAATTAGCAAGTACAAGGAATTTTACCCCAAAAACAACCCACGAGGTGCGCTGGAAACCACGCTGCTGATGCTACGGATGATCCACAAAAATCCGATATATCGAGAAGCACACCACGAATCACCCGAATCATTCCGAGATGTGTTGAAAGTTCTCATGACGGAAGCTTCGGTAAATCGTTTCCAAAAATTGCAAGAACTTACCGCACCTTTCGACGAGTCTGATACGGACGCTGTGATTGACGGTCTTTGTCGACTAGCTGAATTGATATCGGAAGAATTGCAGGCGGATTTGAAGTATTTTGATCCGCCATTCCAACGAGAGCTGATTATATCGAAAGTGACCGCCGATTCGTACTTGAAACACTATATATTATGCATCGAACAACATGTGGAATTGTTTTCCAGCGAGGAAATCGCCAAGCAAGCTAGTAAAGGGATGTTTGATCTGTACAAAAAGACGAAGAGACTACATGATAAGTTTTCAGGACTGGTTCCTGGGTATAAATTTTCTTTGACTCCACCCACGCTTTAAACAGCTCTAATTAGATTTTTAGACTTTCGGGAAGCTCCGGAATGAGTATTGAGAGATGGTTCTTACCGTTTGTTTCAATGTGGCTAAGCATTATCAGCGAGAAGACCCTTACTTGGGTCCAAAACGCAGTGAAAGCAGACAATTTTGAAGCAGTTAATCTAAGCGATAAAGAACGTGACGGAACATCATCTGGACTTCCTCATTCCACGTCAATAACGGACGTGTTTTCAGCGATACACTCAGAACTACAGTTTATTATGGATTTGGGATGGCCGAACGCAGTCCAGAATGCATCGTTTTTGCAAAACTTTGCAAAGACGATTAATCGCGCGATTGAACAGTATTGTGACGCCATCGCAATCGGAGAGACAAAGGAAGAGATCAAGGAGGCGACATTGTGGACATCAGTTGCAAATACTGCAGCGAATATGGTGAGACCGAAAGATCTCGGGCCACGGGACATCGCCATGGAGGTATTTTTCACAAATCCGATCTTTTTTAAAATCTCTAATTTTCTTTTCATGTAGTCCTGTGTTAAGATCTGCAATCTTGAATACGCTACGCACAAACTGAACGAGATATCAGGAATGATGGATGTCGCGGCAGTTACAAAGAAGCAGAGAGATCACAGACGAACCATGGCACCGTTACGAAAAGCGCGAAATAACAAGAAAACGGCAAAGCAGCAGGCACTATCCGAGGACGAGTCAATTCACGGTGCATTCAAAATCGAAGTTTCGTACGCTGAAAACCTGAAAGCTGTAAATAAAAACGGAATGTCGAATAGTTACACGACTGTTAGAGTTCCCGAGGGTACGGTAGTCGAAGCTCCTGATGAAGAAACCCCGGTTGTAGATGGCAAAGAAGCGGTGGATGGAAAAGAGCCCGCTACACAACCTCCCAAACCTCCATTGGCTCTCACTGGCGTTGCATGCGAACTGCTGAAAACTCGAGTAATTTATGATTCAGTTAATCCACAGTGGGATGAGACATTCCAGGCCATTCTTCCGCCTGTGAATAAACTAGAAGTTCTTATTTCGAGCCGAAACATGCTGGCAACGGATCAAGTTATTGGGCGGGCGGACATCGATATTGGCAAAGGAACGAGGCTAAAGAATAGATTGGTCGATCATCAAACACACGACGTCTTCGTTGAGTTAGAACCGCAAGGGAGAGTTTTGATTCGAATGACGTTGGAAGGTGAGGATGAAGATGTGGAATTCTGGTTCCGACGGTCGAAGGAACGATTAGGACGAACGAGGGATGACTTTACCAGAGCATTAGTTTCACGAGTACGAGTTCTTTTATGGATTATTTTTATAATTTATATTAATTGACATTTTTTTTTTTTTTTGCTGCAGTTAACTCCTTTCTGTCGACAAGTTGTTTTAAAAGCGATCAAATCCGAAGAACCAGCTCCAAAAGGATTTTTCACTGCGTTGACTGCAGTTCCAGGATTATCCGATGTTACCGTTGGCGGCGTTCCAATTGACAAAGAGATGACACACAACGAAGTAAACCAGTGTTTAAAACCAATATTCGAGTATCTGGATAAGAACCTGGGAATTTTGTGCGAGTCATTATCAGAGAAGATGGCGAGAGAAGTGATTAGACAAATTTGGGAAGAAATGTTGACGACATTATACCACGTCTTAATCCCTGCGCTGTATGGCGAAATTGAGAGGGATCGACGAGTTCTTGTTAAGCGACAGACCTCCGTTGTTCAGCGGACGTTAAGACAGTTACGAGACTTCTTCCATGCAGACGGTGAAGGATTCGGAATACCAAAGTCGAAACTGGAAACGCGAAAGTACCAAGAGATTGATTTGGTTATTCAAGCGTACCACATCAATATTGAGAAGATAAAATCAGACTATGAAGCAAGTGCGAGGGGAGCGGCTGGACGGGAGAAAGAGTATTTGCTGCGATTAGCGAGATTGAGGTTTGATCGGCAAGAGGACATGGCAGAGAAAGATAAGTTTGATGGAAGAATGTGGGTGCACGAGCAGCTGGTGGCAAGACGCGCACGCAAGGAAAAATTATCTGAACAGTGAACACTTTATATTTGTAAACTAAATTTGCTTTGAACGATTTCTTCGTGCTATTTTTACTTTTTTCACTTCTTTTATCTATTTGATTCAATCATAACAGTTTTTTTTCAAGAAAAAGACCCCACGCATTTTAATATAGTAAGAGTATTTTATTTCAATAATATTTTTAAATAGATGTGCTGCATGTTTTCATCAAGAATCCAAACCCAATGTTTGCTGAACAATGTTACGCACAATTTCGTTGAACTGTTTGCGATCTTCTCTCCACATTTTCGACGCCTCAACATTGGCTCCGCTCTCATCGTTTGGCTCTTTATTCAAAATCAAATTAAGACTCTCAATTCTAAAATAAGTCATATCAGTTGAGTTTACCTGCTAACATGCTAACTACAGATATCAGAATCTTTTCAACAGATTGGACCGGAGACCATCGTTCCGATGCGTGTTCATACATATTAGGATCATCACCTGGAGGGTGCAGAATAGAAATACAAACAGTGCCATCTTTGTAGACTAATGTGAAAGGATTACAATAAACGTTGAGGCAAAGATTAAACTTTAAATGAAACATACCGTTAGGATGATACATAGGACCGACAAATTTCATAACGGGAGGACTCAAAGGATAATCTTTTTGAAACTTTAAAGTCGCCGTAAATATTCCACCTTCATACGCCGTGTCTTCCGGGCCACTTTGAAAAATATAAATTATTCCCATTTGAATTCAACGTCGGTAAGTATATCAGATTTTCAATTTACGCAATCAGAGCTTCCCATTCGAAAAAATTATCTTCGGATATTGGGCCTGCGGTTATACCTTCCGGAGCATTTAATGTTAATTCTGCAAGTTGGTTAAAATTCGTCAGAAGATTGTTAAAATGAATCGGATGAATGAAAAAGTAACCTTTGTATTCAGTCATAAGACGACGCAAAGCAGTTGCACCTTTATTCGAGCTCATATTTATTTCGAAATGTGATTTTGGGAATTTGATTTTTTGGAAGAGTATGGAAAACGGTCACATGCTCAAAATTATACATCATATATTTCAGCAATAGCAACATAGAAAATCAATTTATAACAAGAGATTCCAGATTTTCAACAACGAAGTATAGAGGATTTACGCTGCTACACACTGGGAGTAGTAGCTGTTTACAAATTTGCAAGTTGTTCCCGAAGTACAGCATGTTGATCCCTATTATTAATGTGATCAGTAATAATTACATCAAAAATGAATTACTTTCTTACCGCGTACGTCGAACCTCCACACTGTCCATACAACGCGACAGCAGATCCAGTGCAGGAGGAAGACGCGGGACTGCTTCTAACTGGAGACGGGCTGCTTCTCACAGGTGATGGACTGTTTCGAACAGGAGACGGGGATTGAACCGTTCCGCTTCCACCGCTGCTTCCTGATTTTCCATCCCATAATTGACCACCCCAGTAAGGATAAACTGATTGCGGTTGTCCGTCGCTATAAAAAGGGAAATATAAACAGTTTTTCAGAATAAACACGTCAATAATCACATACTATAAGTTGAATAAGACGCCTGGTGTACTACCGGTCCAGGATCCAGGGATTGGAACGTTGTAGGGAGGTTTCAAGTTGCCGCCGCTGATAACATCAATATCGAAACAACGAGGATAGAACTGAGCCCCTACAGGAAAATTAAATGTCGCTCGGACATCACTTTCACAATCAATACATACCACCAGCAGTTCCAGCTTGATGCAATCCAATGTGATCGACTCGTACAACGTACGAGCCCGGAGCCAACGAGGCTGGAATCGGGACATCCAAAGTGTTTCCATTTGCGTTGATAACATCAGAACACCACTTCGGAGTGGATCGAATCTCATAAATCTTTGCCCATGCTGATGGTTTTAATCCCTCACCAATGTAAACATGGCAAGGTCCAGTGTGGAAAACACCTGTATCGTAGTGCACTTTAATGGTGGAGCCCGCTGCGATTTGCAATGGTGCTGAAGCTCTTGCGCTGAACGGTCTGGCAACGTTGCAAATCATGTCATCCGTCTACATCGGCACAAAAGTTTACGAACAGTTAAATAAAACTCCATACAAATGCAATTGTTTAATTACCGTTATTTGCGACCCAGTAACGGGAGAGTTTTCTCCACCTTGACGAAGAGCAATCGGACGAAGAGCGCCTGTCCCCCCATTGACCTGATTGACGTAGTAATGAGCGTTCACGGAAAGCGTGGATGCAGCAACCACGAGCAAAGTTGAAAGCTTGACCATTTTGAGGGATTTTCAAAATCGATATCGATGTGCGACAACAGGACATTTTTCCATGCTTTATTTTTATGCGCAGGCCCTGAATCAGGGGTTTTCACATGGCCAGGTTTGTGTAATTGCACGAAACGCATTGGAAAATAAAATAAAGATTGCGATTTTAATTTATTTGAAAGTCGGGAAATAACCACTTTGGGGATTTAGTTATTGAAAAGTCAATGTGAATTTATCCCTTTTTGTTGGACTCGCTGATACAAAAAACTCTCCGATTTCAATCACAATTGCAACAGTAAATTTTTTCATACTCATGATAAAATTGGGATCAGCATCACGTTATATCTTTAATGATTTTTATTGAAAAACAAAATCCAAGTAAATTTTTCCACATTTGCTAAAATTCAATATCCATTAATTTTTTTTTTTTCGAATCTACCGATACATCATAATGGTGTTGCTCTCGATCCCCAATCTTCTGGCAAGACCAGACTGTTAGATTTCGTCAACTTTGCTGATTCGGAAAACACATTCACTGTGTTTCGTCGACGAATCTCATTTGAGTTTGTTCGTTTCATCATATTCTGAACTGGTTTTAATAAAGGTGTGCTGATTCCCTGAACTAGTTGGATTCCAGCTTGTTGACCAGATGAGCTTGTCATAAAGTTGTAATTAGAAGCATGATGTGGACCGGCGCTGTTTATAAACGGATGGGATAGTTTTTCTTCAAACAGTTTCTTTAGTCGATCCTCGATATCTTCCTCTTCGTCCCGATGCTTTAAACACATTGCTCTGTTAATCGGGAAGAATCCCAAATCCTGGTTTTCCAACATTTCCGAAATGTAAGATTCGTGTGAAGTGTACTCTGTTGGATCTTTAAGTTTTAAATGAACAAAAAAGTATAGATAGTGCCATAAGTTGTGATCATTCCTTGTGTGCATTTCAAATCCTTCTGCGTGACGTTCAAACTCGCTAGAGTGGATTGAACAAATAAAACATGTTGTTTTTAAGTCCTGTTCTATAGCTTGATTTTCCTCTCGTAGTTGTCCAAATGTATCAAATATGATACCCTAATAAGATCATTTGGTTAATACGAATTTGATGAAATAAATAAAATTACTTACGAAAATGACGTTCAATAGGAAAACAATGACAACAAAGAAAAACGAAATGTCTAAAAACATTCTTCCTCCGTATTGCTCTGGTTCGACGTTTAGCAGGTCACCAACCCCTCCACCAGATCGAACTCTGTTGAATAATATTGCTAGTGAGTAAAGGTACGCAAAGAAAATGTGTAAAGCATTCGTACCCATGATTCATAATTGTTAAAAAACATGAAGAAAGCGAATTACAAAAGTGACCTTTTCCGGAATCAAACGAAGATCGGAAAAATACAAATGATACCACAGCGTATACATATACAATTATAACTCCCAATATTCCCTAGATAATGCAAAATAAAAAAATTGTGTGCGAAATTTATCGGGAAACTCACCGTTTTCGACAACGAAGCCCAATTAAGCGTTACTGACATAATCACACCCTGTAATACCTTATCTCGATAAACAAAATCAAGAAGATGGATAGAAAATAACGCAGAATGAAGAAAATTCCCAAATATTGACGAAAGAAGCAATAGCACGTGGTATATAGCGCTTGGTTCGAGTAGAAATGCCAAAAGATAGTCCGTTAGTTGTTCTTTCTGACTTTGTACGTTTGTGAACACTTCCAGACGTCCTTGTAGTTTATTTGCCTGTTTAGTTCTTGGTGCCCATCGATTGGAATGCTTCTTCATGCGATATTTATCTTTGGCTGATTTTTTCAACTTTCGTCTGTTGTAGAAGAGTGGAAATTGTATAAACATAAACTCAGCGGATGAAAGACTCCAAAAAACGGTATGCACAAAACCGAGTACGGTCCGTAGGTTGTAAAAGACTGCGGAACAAGAAAAGTGTTGGTGGTTTGCGTCGTTCATGCACATCATGTTGAGAACATTAATACACAGCGTGATGCAGTATGCCATTTGCCACCATATATGGAAGTAGTTTGCGAGAATAGTAAGTCCTCGATTGCTTGCAATTCTGGTTTGGTTTCGAATTTCAAAATACATGTCGGTGTATTGTTCAACAAAATCCTTAAAAAGTTATTTAGCTTATAACGTACTTTTAATTGTAATTGATGATACCTGAACTTTTTCTTGTGGCGATGTTCGTTTTTTATCCCAAAGGAATTTACGTTTTGAATCTTTTCTGAAATATGTGCAAATTTCCGGAATGGGAAATAACACAGAATACATTTTCCGATCTCTACTTGTGACTCTTTCCCTGACAATTTCAATTCGACCTATATTTTCGCTTATTGATACAAAGGCCGAAGAACTAGTACATTTCTTTTGTTGCTCTTCCGTCATCACCGGTAGGAGAGTAATCAGTAGCATCGTAAAAAGATTTGCTGTGTCTTTCAGATCCTGAATATCATCCGCATCTTTTCCATAGTCAGAGTTTGAATTATTCTTTGCGGTCGTTGCTTCTTTTATCTGGCTCTGCACCTCATGTCTTACAAAGAATATGTAAAACAACCTCAATCTCAACAATAACTTTACTTACAAGTTCTTAAGCAGCATTTCTAAATCTAGAGTGGAAGCTGTTTCACGCATAACACAGATAATATCTGGGTCGCTATCATCCTCCAACAGCGAAAGCAAAGAAAGACTAGCGTGTCCTTTGACATTCATACTTGCTTTACTGTCTTTAAAGATTTGATTTATTGGTTGCATAATCTTTGCGTTAAATATGTTCACTTGGTTCGGCGTGCATCCTTGACTGAGATCGATTAAAGTATCAAAAACTTGGACGATCAACGCTACATTGTACTCATTAATAATTGGAACTATTGCTTGCAAGTATTCCACCACGTCTTTGACCAAGTCGAAACTTTTTAGATTATCCGGCTGGTTTCGAACGTAATTTTGTAAACTGAATACATGTCCTTCAACTAGTAGTTGAATTAGTCGCATTACATCTTGTGCCATGGAGTACTCTACTTCGTTGAAAGTTAGGTTAGGTTTGTTACCCAATTTTGAGCTTCGTTTGGAGTCATCTAAAATTCGAATCTTTGTTTCTCGTATATCGTAAATGAATTGGCGAATTTGATTGTGGATGCAATAGAAAAATCGCTCTTCCCTACAAATTAAAAAATCAATATCCAAATAAAATGGAGAAAATGACTTTTATTAACCTTGTTCCAAGCCAATATTCTTCGAGCGTGCTCTGAACTATTTTGTTACCCCCGTCAAGCAAGGCGATCAGTAGCTTCAGTGCAGCTTTTGAGAGCTGGTCACGATTTGAAGTCAATATTTTCTCAGTCATCAGCGTACATCCTAACCGTGACAACTCAACTTGGCATTCCCTTTGCTTCTGTTCCAACTGCGTCCAGTTATCTAAATCAGCCGCGCGATTACAATTTTCTAATTTTTCAATATGTTCTTGCAGCAACGACTCCAAGATTCCTAACGTTTTAATATCGTATAAATCGTCTTTGCTGATTCTCTTCTCCTCAAAAAGCTTCGATTTTGGTGAATTGTGGTTCAGTGGTGAATTTTCTTGCGCTTTATTTTGTGCGTCGACCGTTTTGTCCAAATAGCAAATAAGTTGCTTTGTTTTAGAATTTGTAAGATCTCTCTCAATCGCCGTTCCGTGAAATTGAATCCGAAACAGAGACACTGTTGTTATAAAAGAGTGAAAAATGAAAAACAATAGAAATAGAGTCAAAGCATACCTAGATTTTCGTACTCTTCATTCAAGTACTTTTTGGTTTCACTATTTGAAATAATCGTATCCAATGAATTTAGGAAATTTCGATTCAAGATTTCATCTTCACACTGTTGTTCTTCAATTTGCGGAGATTTCGAGTTTGAGAATTTCAGACTCGAAATATCTTCCAGCAACAGTTCCAATATGTCGATATTAGTAAGATCATTTTTTCCCAAGATTCTATTCAACTCCTTATTTATCTTTGAGCCATGATTTCGGAAACTTTTTAAAAAATGTCGACACCACTCTAAAGATTTTCGAAAATAATCCACCCAATCGTTTCTTTCTTTTGAATTCTCAATTCCAAAAAGTTCAGGGAGTTTTGATTTTGAAGATAGGTAAAGTGATGTAATCAACATTATACTCTCTTGCAAGCTGTTAGATTCTGGTTGATCTGTATTCAGTTCCATGTCAGCATTTAGAGATTTTAAGCAAGGAAAAACACCGGTTCTTATCAAGGTGCCCATTTCCTGAAGTTTGGAATCGATGCAAGTCAAACGGGTATCATTTTCATAATTTATAACGTCTCTGAGCATATTTCCAAATTCTTTGAGCGTTTTTGATATAGAAAGTATAATATTTGATGCTTCGGATTTTTTGAGAAAACTAGAATTGCCGTACTCTTTGTTGGAGAAATAAAGTGCCGTCAAGTATTTGTATGTAACTGTTTTTAACGCTACCGAGGTTTGATTTCTCAACGCCGATATCAAATGATCTTCTGTAAGAAGCGACCGACAAAGCGCTATCAGGTTGTTTGAACCCGATTTTAAACACACTACTAATAATTCCATCAGTTCAGTTACGTATGAGCACTGCATTTCTTCTGCCTGTTGCTTCAAAGTAAAATTAGCTTTAAATTCAGCAAAGTTTTTCTCAACCGAGGCTGATAAAATATCAAATCCAACGGGGAACATCAAAGATATTCTTTTCGCTTCATTTTCCGGGTCGGAGACACTTTTTCGTCGACCTCGGGGTCTTATCGGAGTTTTAGACGTGTGATTTGATTCCTGCAATGATTCCCGAGTGTGCGTTGAGGGTTGCAATTCTGTCGTTAATCTACCACTCAGGTTCTTATTAAAGTATTCTGTGATATCAGAAAACATTGTCTTTTTGGTCAACACGCACGCGGTGCACTCGATTCTATTTTTCTTCTGGGTGATTCTGTCCATTTCTAAATCTTCGGGATTAATAAGAGATTTCAATAATCTAATGTAGCCCGGAGTTTTGTGTATAGACGCAAATTCCAATAGCTTCTTTATCTGTGATGGAACAATCCCGCGATTGCTACAAAATCGAGTGCACATTTCAGACAGTATTTGAACGCACTCACTCAAAGTTTGCTGACTACAGTCCGATTGCGTAGGATGAACAGTGTCCAAAAGTAGATTCAAATTCGCCAACAGTTGGTTTGTGTGCTCTTCGTTTTGTACAGAGAACTGGTTCAGAAATCTAAATATGGATATAAAGATTTGCGACTGGAAATTCTCCTTGGAAAGACTGCTGTCTTTAGCGTTTTCGCTGGAATTTGAGTTTAGAGAAGTGTGAGAGGATGCTTTTGATTTCGAAATTGAAATTTGACGATTTTCATGTGGTGGTGGTTGTCCCCCACGTCTTGGTCGCGTAAGACGGCATTTTAAGACAAATAAAATGTAGGTCAGTATGTCTCGGTTGTTCAATATTCTTTGACTCAAACTTCTTGACTCAGAATTTTCAATTGCAGAAGTCAAGTTATCCAATATCTAAAAGATAATCAGCTAATTTCCCATTTTATAGCAAAAAAAAAATACATCACAAAAATCCTGAATAGATTTAACTTTGCTATCAGTTTCTTCCTTGATGTTCACGTCTAAAGCTACAACACGTTGACATAATACAACTAATCTATCCAAATTATTTTGAACGCTCGCGTAATACTCAATCCACTCGTCGCTCTTCAGTAGAATCGACTTCTTTGAAAGCTTCAAAAGATCGGATGTAGATGAGTACAAAATATGAATCAATTGAACTGCCGCCCGCTTTAGATCAATTCGATCGTAATGCAAGAGGTCCAGGAGAATAGGTTGAAGTTTAGTTTTTAAAGTTGCTCCCAGGTCAAATCCTCCATCCACAACCGGCATCATTAAAGAAAATTGCAGAATGTTACTGTCAAATTGTATGCTTTCTGTTTCTGTGGTTGAATTCTTAAAACTCTTGTTCCATAATTCCGAGAGAAATTTTTTTGCATTGATCTGTGTACGAAGACCCAAGATAAGTTCAAGAAATTTGCAACATTCCACTTTTGTATCCAGAAATTCTTTATTTTGTTCGTTACTTTGATATTTAGCGGGAACACTCATTCTAAAAAAATTAAATCACATATTAGTTACAATTTTCAACAAATTTGTTTTTTACGTTATATCCGAGTTTAATTCCAGCACATTGATGAGCGATTGAGTCAAAACAGTAATTCTTTCCAGCGTTGTGAAGTATCCGTAAATGTAAAGATATTTTACCAATTGCAACACGGACAATAAAAAGTAATTCGACTTCTCAGACTTCCAATGTGTCGATTCGTAATGCTTTAAATATGCTATTACCCATTCAATTAGTACGGTTGCTGTGCGGTTATCTAATTTCGTTGGGTTCGTACGTTCACTACGAGCTTCACGCAGCATCCAACTCACAGAGTACGCAGATGAGTTTTTATTTTCATAAGAGAGGGAATTCATATTTCCTGTTGCTGAAACAGAATAAATGTTGCTAAAAAGCTGCTGGGGATTTGAAAGCTTGTCAATGAATAATCCTAAAATCGAAAGTTTTGTGAAAACTAAATAAATTGACTTTGCTATTCACAAACCTTGAAGCAAATTACAATATAACGCTCTAATTTTGAATGGTAGCTGCTCATCCATCACACCAACCATACATTCATCCAAACTAATCTGTTCCAGATCAGAAACCAAAATTCTCATTGTTGTGTTATTGCACCCGGCCGAAAGCGCGTGAAACAATTGAAGCGTCGATTCGAAGTATTTTGCATTTTCGCCAAAAGTATACTCAATTGGTGGACACTCAGTTGATTTCATTCTGTTGAGCGGTTTCTCATGTATCAGATTTAAATCGATTCTAGAAGTGGAAACTAAACTATCCGTACTTTCAGTTTCAAGAAACATCTTGTTAGCTCGCGAGTTCGTAACACTTCCGACTTGTTTTATTTCGGAAAACAACGATAATAATGGGGCCCAAGTTCTAATCTTTTCGTTGTTTTCATTTCCTTCGCTAGAACTTGAGAAGATTTCAATGTTCCCTCCTCTAACTCGTGTTTTATGAAAAACTTCCGATCGGATATCAGAATGTTTGAAATGCTCTATTAACAGTTCGGCAATAAACATTTGATTTCTTCTGACAGGATTTCCTTTACAGTTACACAACGATACAAGAAATCCGACATTAACAGGATCCCTTTTCTCAATTAACAAATTTACAAATTTTCGAATTTGCTGGTCGGAAATAGATCTGACTATCATTTCGTTTCCGCTCATCAACTGCATCAATGCGTCCGCTGCACCTACATTTAAACTTAAATGCAGGGATATTGTAGATAGAGTATCGTAATGTGTTGCCACGTGAAGTTGGTTCAAGTGATTATTTCCCAGTAAAAACTGCCTAATAAATCGGTACAAATATTTCAATATTTTTACAACTCCGTGGTTTTCTGGCTGAGAGTTGAATGAAGAATAAGACAATTCCGCTTCATCTGTATTATCAATGCTGTAGCTAACAATCTCCGTTTTGTTATCAAAGGACGCTGAATTTATACTTTCCCACTGGTCACGTACGATTCGTCGTAGTTCACAGCTGAATGGGATCTGCAGCAAAATTAATGCCATGTCAATGATTCCGAGCTCACGTATTAAAATTTGTTGAGCTTTAAAGTAAAATCTTATTTCCCCATGTTTACCCAAAATATCAATTAATTTACCTTCTTCTGGAGTTCCCTCTCGCTTAAATGGGTCGAAATTCGTCGATTTTGTGCAGAAAAATATCAAAGATGTAAATATTTTTGTCAGCAACGCTTCTTCCTCGGCAGATAAATACATTTCGGCACTTTTAGTATTCTCGATTCGAATTTTAAGAATTGATTCCATCAAAACTGGAATTATCGAAGTCAAGAACGAGACTTTTTTTACGATTGTAGTTTCCACAATGGAAAAAGAAAAGTAGTCGGCAATATTCCTATCGATTGAAGCAGTAACTATGCTGTCAGACTCTGGGAAACTGGTACCCGAACCCAACCATGTTCTGGTAATTAAATGCTGAATTCGTCCATAACCGGCCGTGGATACACATTGATGATCTGAATTCACAGGAATAAAAATAAACAAAGTGGAATCACCATTTCCATCCGCAGTCGTAGTTTTTGCAAACTTTGTCAACGATACTGTAAACTCATTTGTTTCGCTTTCCGTTGTAACAATAATGTGATGATCGTTATTATTAATGATTTTTCGAGGACTTTGTGATGCTGTTACTTGAAGATACATGTTGGTGGAAACGTGTCTTATTCGACATGGCCGTCCCCAATCAACAGTCCCACCAACGTGAGCATCGCTAAATTCTAATTGCCAGAATACGTTTGCAGAACTTGACTCACACGGATTTAATGGGTCTAGAATAAAGTTTTGCAATTGAACACATCCTTTTGGCTTAGTTTCCTCCGTATCAGATTCGGTGTCATTTATCTCATTTTCAAGATCGAAAGGAAGTCCCAACGACGCTGGTACAGATATGTATCCCTCCTTTTCTTTGTGGTAAATTCGAATGAGCTGACCGGCATAAACCGCCCGTGATGGTTTAGATTCCCTGTCACTCTGAAATAACCCCAAATTCCAACCTAGAGATTCGCCCGACATTACAACTGGACTCAAGGTAAACTTAGTGATTTTATCGTAGAAAGACTCGTGCAGTAAGTTTAAATAAGAATCTGTTTTTATCGATTGTAAAATGACAGAGTCGCCGATCCTCACTGGTTCACCTTCAACTCGTATTCGAAACTTCGGTAAAATTCTGTTTAAAATGTAATTACCATCAAATTTTAGAATAATTAGAAAAATTACCGAAAAAAACAGCTTTTCGTTAGATATTTTTCGAAGCTTACTGTATTGTTCCCGTTTTCTGTGAGATAGAAGTCGTTGAAAACATTGAGAATTTGTATTGTCGATCCATAAAGTACTTTTCAATGACAAGAATTAAAAACTCTGTTAATCATCAACTATTCTTCGAATTTTACCTGGTTTTCCTTTCATTCGTGAGTATTCTGTTTTGTTGGCCTGCATTTCCATTTCCGCCGCCTTCACCAAGTTCTCTAAACCATTGGACGTCTCCAAAAACTGGGTGTAAAACAAGTCACAATCTAGCTGAAGTTTTGATTTTGCCGCCTCTTGATGCGCCTCGAGTTTTTTTTAAGGGTAATGTAAACATCTTTAAATTTAGAATACATACTTTAGCTGCTTTCCATGAAAGTTGAGGCTCTATTCTGAATACTGACTGCAGATGATTAAACGCTCGTTTGTAAGCTTCCCGGACATTAGGTCCAAAAACAAAAGCTTGATTTTTTACAGCACCATTTGATATTAAGTAATTTTTATCTTTTTCGTGAAAGCAAGGAGTAAAATTAATCTCATCTCCAAACAACAAATATTTTTCTCTTTGGTTCATCAACAACATTATGTAATAATATATTTCTGACAGAAGCAAAAAAATTTCCAATCACTTTCTATTTAATCTTATTTCGACAAAAAAAATATTAAAGAAAAACACAATTTTGAGGTGGGATGTCCAGCTGTTTCAAGAAGTCCATGACGGAATGATTGAAGGCTTTTTGAAACACATTAGAGATTTCACATGAGATTAAAACAAATGATTACCTGGAGGACCACAAACCACAAACAATCTCTCGTATTTCGAGAAGCTGTTGTCCACAGCATCATCCCCTTCATTTGGTTCCAAATCTAAGGGGGTCATATCGTCATCATCTTCCTCGAATCTACTTAGTTTTGTTTTCACTGCTAAGCTGCTTTGTTCCATTCCCGTTTTTAAAATTCTTATTTTGGGATTATTTGTTTCATACTTGGCATCTTTCGGTTGGCTTTCATTGATGTCGATAAGTCTCGTCACCATCTCACGAGAAATATACCCATTCCATGGACTAGAGACGCTACTTTCAGACTTGCTAAAACCGTATACAACTTTTAAATTCATTTGCTTGGAAAACTGTACCAAATAACAGAAAATTAGAGATTTGTCTGTGTGGAAAACATTAGCAACTTAGAATCGAACCTCATCAAACGCAGATTTTGAAATGCAATCTGATTCCGTGTGATGCATGCTGAGTAATGTGCAGACTGATTTCTTTTTTTGTTTTAAGGAATCAAAATATACTCCATTTATGCGATAATAATCAAGCATGAGCAAAGCGACAGCGGCTCCAGTGCCGGCTGTAATTAATACCAGTGAAGGGTAACATCCACTTGCTTGCGAAGAATGAATGAGTGTTTTTGGGCCTGGGAATGGTCCTCGTATGCTTAATTTGGATCCAACATCAAATTCCCCATATGCCCTTTTTAAAAATTTAAAAAAAAAAAAAAAAAAAAATACTGCTTATTACGTTTAAAGTTTTGGTCAATTTGCCATCTGGATAACATTTGATGACAAGATCCATAGTGTCCTGACAAATTATCGCAGTTGGAGTGTACGGTCTGCTAACAACTTCTTCTCCGAGGTCAATCTGCAGAATAACATGATCACCAGGGAAGAAAGTCATTTTAGAGTTCTCCTTTGAAAATTTGAATCTGAAACAGAATACTGGGACCGATGCTGTTGGTTTGACTACAGAAATTTTTTGAACAAGCGTGCAAGGTGAAAGTTTCTTTGGGTTTAATCCGGCTCGTTTGATTTCAAACAAATTAATAACATCGCTTGAAAGATGTGGGAATAGTTCTGCTAAGTTTCGGATTGGACCGTCAGGGGTCAAATCTTCGTTCCGTAGAACTCCCACAGCCATGGCATTCAAAAGAAAATGAGCGTATCGCGAGTGCACATGAGAGACTCTAAAATTTCAAAACAGATAATACAGTCGGTAAAACAAATAAAACTATACCAAATAAACAAATAGCAATTACATACTTGAAAAAATTTTGAAAACGAGAGCTGATGTTTGTATTCGAAACATTTTGATCATTTCCTTCCACTTTAATGTTCGTCAACGATCTACGAGTTACCCTGTAATGCCAACTTCAGTTTATATGTCATTTAATTAAATTTGTAATTTACTTTGCATCCGCATCAACTCCATAAAAGAGACAAGTAACATCAGTTCCGACGGCAGACAAAATAACTTTAGTGCCTCCAGGATGAGAGTTTTCCTCAATATACTGCCGAACGTCATGAATTATTCCGTCGATTACGACCCATTGCGAGCTGTCAATAGTTAATACCGTCTTTTGATCATAAGAATTTGTAAATTACCCTTCATCTATCCTTTGTTGAAAACCTTCCCATGAAAATTCCAATAATTTTCTGCGCAGGCCAACTGAACGAGAAGCTTTGCGAGCTTTGGTATTGTCTGCATCTTCAATTTCCCTGCGCGTCCCATTTTTACTTACAGCATTGAATCCAGCAATCGCAGCATTTCGCGCCATCCTAGCTGGAATCTCTCCGAACAGTATAAAGAGAACCAATACCAACCCCATGATTGCAACGAAGCTCCATTTAATAATGTTAACTATATCAGATTGCTTTCCGACTATGGAACTCAGTAATTCCAAACCCAAGAAACAATTGCTAGTTCCAATTATCCATGTCGTCCAACCCAATATTTGATGTACACGAGCTACAACAAAAGATAATGTGTAGAATCGAGCATTATTCTTTTTCTTAGCAATAACTCCAAAGGCTAGCATATTTTTGTAAATGATGAAGGTAATTTTTATTGTAAAGCGAGTCTTACCAACGTTGACTAGAGTTAAGAAAAAAACAGTAACTCCCAGTTTTGCGTGTGTTGGTATGAGTCCTTTAATATTTGTGATTCATTATTGCCGTTAAACATCAAAAAATAGCACTTTGTCATTTGATTACCTCCAACTCCAGCGGACAGCGCTGTCAAAGCCGACCTGGACTAATTTTAATGCATATTTTGGTTTCAAGAAACAAACTTACAATATTATATCCACAGCCGCGATTGTCATTCCATGCTCATGAATTGGAACCCAATCTAATCGTTCATGTAGAGTCTTAATTTAATAAAACTGATTTACACGTACTGGAAACATTTTTAGAATATCGTGCCACGTAGATCCCCCAAGGATACTGTATCAATCTGTTTATTGTTTGAAGAAAAATTCAAAATTTCTTACCAATATACCAAAACATATTAGCATTACAGATCCGTGAAGAATCTATGTGAGAAATTGAGTATGCTGTAATTTTGTTTTATCAAAATCAATAAAATGCCTTTTGTCCCAATTGCCAAGATCCACCCGATCCGGCAAATGGGTTTGCAACAGTTTCCCCCGTTTTTATTGGATCAGATCCGATTTTAAATTGTCCTTGTCCTTTTGAGTTGCCGTGATACCCAAAATCATCAGAATTAGACCCTTTGAAACAGGCATTAGGTTTGTCATGAATCAAAAAAGTTGGAAAAAAATTTACAAGCCCAGATTACATCGACATTTCCTGTCTGTATTTTATAATTTGTAGAACTTCCAGTGTCCTTCGATGTAAGTCAAGCATAAGTGGAAATGGATACAAATGGATTTGCTTTTGGTTTACCATTTTTCTTGAAAATGTAACTGTTCTTTTGTATCCTGTTGGGCTTTGACCAGAAATATCTTGTATCTGAAAAAGAGCTGTAGATTTTCTAAATAAAAAATGTGAAAAAGATTTGGAAAACCTTCAACAGATGAGTAACTGCTTGAGGTTTGGGTGTTCTTGAACTGTCACTGGTGTATTCTGTCGCCGTCCACCCAGAACCGGACTTTGTAATCAAAATCATGTCGGCATCAACCATCCCGGTTCCAAACCCTTTTTGTACATTATTATTATAAGACATTTCTGCAAGTCACTTACCAAATCCGTACCATCCGTCCGCCAGAGTGGATGAAAAGTTGAATTGAATTTCGGGGTCTGAAATTAACCATGAAAGTAACATTGTAGAACCCATCGCGAATGATTGTACAACGCTGCTGGATGAACTTGAAGAATTCAACAAATCAGAGCCTGTTTTTTCAGTGCAACCAGCCGCACCAACGGTACACTTTTTAGCTATAAATGCGCTTTTTGGAAAAGAAGATATCGCGGTATTACGGGATATCACCGCTGCTAGAGTTGTTTTGTTTATCATCCCGATTTCTTCATCGGAATAAATGCTTTGTGAGGGTCCGCCGTTAAGGACGTCTCTACCTCCGTTTAGGTAGTAGTATCTATCACCGTCTCGTAATCTTCTAAATTGATCTTGAATAGCCTCAGCAAAAAGAGGACCCACTCTTCCGCCGACAACATTTGCTTCGCTTAATCCACCTACATATCTAAATAATACTCAGGATTAGTTGTTGAAAATGTTTTGTATTAATATGAGTATCATACGCATCCACAAGATCGACCGTTTTGTAAGTATCCTTCAGTGCTTTTTGTAAAGCAGGCTCTGACGTTATGTCATAAAAATTATCAGCTGGACTCAACCCGAGTTGAAAGCGCACTTGGTTGTATGACGGAATACCCACGTCTCTTCCTCTTTGAATATTCCAAGCAGCCAGATCAAAAGGTTGACTTGGGTGGAAATTGCGAAGTTCATTTGTGAGTAGACTGTCAATCTAATGAAAGATTACTTTTGTAAAATTATCAAGAAACCCTGATTACTTTCTGTTCTAGCTCTGCTGCTACACCACGAAGCACAGCATCAACGCCATACCTGGTTTAATTTGTTTCAAATGAACAAAATTCGGTTTATTTTTAATACGCTTACATTTTAATGGGCTGCGGATTAAAAATAACATCTCTCAGAATTAACGGTCCTTGCGAAATGTCTTCAGCATCTGCATTAAGTCTCAGTAATATACTCGGAACACCCGAATGACCATATCTGGAAAAAAAAATTAAAATTTGGCAACGTGAAAAAAAAAAAAAGAAAAAGAAAACCTGAATGCAGCCGCTGCAAAAAATACATCCAAACGAGGATCAACCATGGAGTTGTATCCGGTATATGGTGGTAACATTTTTCCAATGGTCATTGGTAAATACTTTTTGAAAATAGTAAACATATCAATACTATCGATGAAAAAAAGCAACCTACTTCATCAAAAGTAATTTTCTGCATAATTCCGATAACCATTTTTCGTGCACTAGATAAAACAAATCATTCACATATTGAGGTCATAAAGATTTCGACACGAACTTTTGAAACAATTCTTCATCATCCCAAGAGGGATGCGCTTTCGCATATTCTCCAGCAAGGCGATTATGTTCTCTGACAAATATAGTATGCAATGACTGCAGTCCTGGATTTTCATTCGCTCGTACATCCCCGGCGTTAAAAACAAATTTCCCACTGTTGGGCGAGGTTTTCATATCACCTGAATTAGCCGCAATTTCGGGAAGCAGATCATTATTTGAAGTTATCAATCTCCCCCCAAAATGCGATCTCAACTCGTTTGATTTGCTCTCATCAGAACCTAATCACGAAAAAAATTAATTTTCATAATCTCGTTCGCCTATTAAACGCAGTTTCAATCACCATAGATTTGGCTGCCATCAATATACGTTGTGATAAAGTTTAATGGAACTCGCCTCTTTGTAATGGTGTCGTTTGTATAAAATAGTCGGGTGAAAGGTAAAGTTTGGTTTCCCAGACATGACTGTCAGTGTAAAATATTAAATACATATTGGCACCTGTGATAAGGACTTACGGGATCGAAATGTGAATCGCATTTTGGTACTTTTATCGGAGTAATGTCTGAATCATTACTAGCACTCAGCACAATGTCATGAGCCGTGAACTAGGAACACTTTATTAACAAAAAGAAGTAAAGTTAGAATATTATCATACCTGACCCCATAACACTGCAAGCACATTCGCGTCGCCGTCAGTTTTAACATCATCTGTCCTTCCAAAAATACTATTACTTATTTCTCGTGGAGACGGTCGATCCGATCCAGCTGGAGTAGTTCCATCATCTTCATATGCGTCCAGTACCGAGATTCTTGCCAAGTGAGAATCCGTCTTTTGAAGACAGGTGAAAAAAGATATTGAAAAAACAATTCTCAATCGGTACCATTCCCCATGTTGGTTTTCTAATGTTATTACCACGGCCGTTAATCTCTGCATATTGCTTTGAATTATCAGAGCTAGATGCTGTCTGGAATTGTGCTAGCGCAGGTTCTGCAACACTTCTGGATGCTAATTTCGCTCTTTTTCCGAGATTTTCTTTAGAACTTTTTGATAATGGACAAAGTTTCCATTCCTTCGCCAAATTACATGAGATTTGAGCTCCGCCGAGCGCAATCTCAATGAAGAGAAGCAAAAACACAGTAACAAAAATTAAACTTTCCGGTTTATTGTTCCCCATTGGTAGTGATTAGTTAATCGTTACTCCAATCACTATTACCGATTGAGATCAGATTTGAAGCTGCAACTTGAAATCATATCGCTACATTGCAGAAAACAGATCCAAGAAGTGCCAAGATAACTTTTAAAATGCAAATTTTTTCAGTGACCTACTGTGGAAAAAAAGTGTTACTGAAAAAGAGACTTTGCTTCCCAAGTATATATATATCCGTAAAATTCAGCAAGTTGGACTTCTGGTTAATCTCTGTCGAGGAAAAATTCTTATCCTTGTACCTTTTAACATCATTGTTTGCACGAAGATAAGTTTTTTTTATTCGGAAACGAAAATATGGAACGCAGCAGGGTGAAGTTTAAAATATCAAATATTTCTATAAATTCCAATTCGCACAGTCCAAATTTAGCTGACTGGAGCTTAAAGCATCCTTCATTCTCAAATTCTCCACCTGCACCGCGACACATTCACCCTTGCCGGTACCTCGCTTTGGGGTAATACCATTCCTGCGTCTCAGACCTGTCCCAACAACCTTCACACCAACTGGTTGTTGATGAGATGACAAAGTGAACCCACACGGTGGATCGGACGCCGCGCACGATGCTTGCGCTCGCACTATTTCCCCATCGTTAGCACCGCTGCTTTTTTCAAATTCGCGTCGACATTTCGGGGAGCCCAGAAATGTATCGATTCTGCCAGATCCCGGAACTACAAAATCTGATGCCGCTGTTTGCTGGTTTTGTTTTGATTCTGACCACGATATCAACATATCTGATACATCTCCAGCACTATCCGTCGCGTAAGGCCACAATTTGGTAGGTTTTGCTGAAATTGATTTTAGTGGAAGGATAAAATTTCAAACGACATCACTGAGACATACCAGTTCCAAACAACCAACCCATCACACCACCTGATGACTGTACATCGGCCATAGGAACCCACGAGTTCACTCCATCAGTGACAGTTTCAGGCGGTATCTCGGATTGTACTATCAGATTTTGATTGTAACCTTGAGGAAACTTTCGATCCCCTATTTGATTTTTTCTCAATCTACGACATCCAGATAAAAAATAAAATTTAGTTGAAACAAAATGAAAAACTTTTTCGCGTACATTTCTTTAGCGACTCCATTCATTGCAGCCTCAAATTCAGCAAACGTACTGTTGAACTCTACTTTCAACTGTGGATGAAATGTTCCAATAAATGCCGCTGGTATCGGATACTGTCTGCACTTTCCATCAGCGTCCACCTCCATTCCCAAATGCTCGACCTTCGAAATCGCTGCTCGACAAAGTACTTGATAGTTTCGCTTCATAACACTCACACTTGAATCAGGTAAATCTACCGCTGCGTTTGTCAAATACGCGGTTTTCGAGTCGTGGACATTTGTAACGATAAAAAAGTCCGAATCTAACGATGACGGAACTTCAAATGCGCAGCCTAAGAGCGACAACGACTTTGAGCTATCTGGAGTATACGGCGTCACCGTGCATACGATTCCTTTCAACCGACTCGATTCACGCCAGTAAATCTGCATATTTTGTTCAGAATCGCCTCCCTTTGAATTAAGCAAAGAACTTTTCCATTCGTATTTTTTGTCTGGAATCGTCTCTGCAATTGCTTGGATCCCCGATAGAATTGCATTTGACACATTAGTTTCGTTACCGGCACTGGCATCGCCTTGAATGACGACGATGTCGAAAGAAGAAAAGTACGTGAATAATTGGCTTGGCGGATCCAGCTGTAGCAAAACATTGGCTCGTTCGTGGTCCAAACCGTTTAGATTAAAAGAGACAATTCGAAAGATATCTCCGCCTTCAAGGATATTGAATAATTAAGTTTAAAACTCAAATAAAGTAAAAAATCACAAACCAGCAGAGATATTATAGGAAATTGGATAATGAGATTCCAAACTTTCAGCAATAATTTCCTTGTCCCGCTTGCTTCCAGAATAATCGACCGCACAACTCTCATACCGAGCCGGAAGTCGATCAACTCCCAACCCAATGTTCTTCCAGAACCACTTATTATATGCAGCCATATCTTTACAGTATCCCGCTCTCACACCAGCAACGGCAGTTCCTTTCGCCTCCATAACATTCGAATTTTGATCAGAGTAATTAATTTCCTCGTCAACCACCATACATAATTTGGTTCGGTCAATTACGTCGCGGTGCATGTATGCCAGTGGTGCAAGTGCACTTGTGAGCGATGCTCCGGTCTGTGAAGCTAATGGGAGATCTGGGAACCACAACTGGGAGTAGGGTGAGAACAGGTGCACCGTTGAGATACCAACACTATCAGTCCAAGTTACAGGATAATACTGCCTGTAAGAGATACGTCAGGATGTTTCAAAATAGCCTGCAGAGAACGTTTAGTGTAAAAATTACTTTAATAAACCGGATTGAGCCAGCTTCGAGTTCGTTAATTTCATGAAATCACTGGAAAACGATCCCGTTACGATCAATGAATATCCATAGCTTGATCGCACAAATTCCAAAACAACGAGTAAAAATTCAATTTCATTCTCGGTTGACCTTCGCGCATCAACGTTTACAATCGCAAACTACAAACAGACTGATAAGTCACAAAAAAAAACTATTTTTTGTCTTTATCTTTACCTTCTTTGTTCCCTTTTTCTCCCCGACTAGAACAACTCCGGGTACTTTCATTAAATTCTTATGAGATCCATTTAAATACCTCTGCAGAAGCTTATCCATAACACCATCACCACTCCTCAACTTCTTGTGTAACACGCAATTGTCCAAAACTTCAAAAATATCACTTCGCAGCACGACCCTTTCACCGCCCATCAGCATCTCTTCCACTTGACTCTCAAACGAACCTAAACGCTCACTCACAACATATCCCTCAGATCCACACCGATCCGTCATTTCAAACAACTTTCGGATTCGTTGTCTCTGCAGATGTATCGCTCGATCTTCTGCAGGGGTGTTTGGAGCTGCCGCAGCGCCAGGGTGAGCAACTGCGTCCTGTTCGGCATGCACAACAGAGCTGACTGGGAAAAATAGGTCATCGATCGATTCCAAACGAAGCGCATCTTGGAATGCCACAATAGGGGATTGCGGAATGACGTGAGCCAAAATCTCTCGAAGATATGGTGTTTTTAAATTCGAACCTCGCAAGTTATACGATATTACTATAAACAAATAAATTAACGTTGAGAGAAACGTTTTATTTATCACACAAACCATGCCATCGCAACGGAATCTCAACCGGCGACTTAACGTTCTCAATGTTGCGGAATAATTCCAATAAAGGATGCAATTCATTTGAAGGCAGTTCAGCGGTTCCATCAAAAATATCAGTGAATTTACGCTTGTAAGCAGCAGCATTTAGGGATGCTTTCGCCAACGAATATTCAGGATTGTCAAGACCCATCCCTTCACGACCTTGTAATAAGGGGCTCGTTGTGCTGCATATTAAGGTTGCAGGGAAAGATCCAACCGGCGGTTTGCTTTTGAAGCCTGAGAAAGTCTCAGTCATAATGATGCAAGTAGAAAATAACGTACCTCTTTTAAATGAATCGTAAAGAAGAATCTTCACATCAGTTGCTCCACTAAAACGTCGACCAAGTAATACGCTAATTTGCAATTCTCCAACCACACCAGATTCGTCATTTCGAGCAATCTGCTCCATCTCCTTCCGAAACGCTCTCCCGCTTTGGGATTCCACAACTTCAGCAACTCCTTCAGCGATTATCTCTTTTCCAACAACCTTTTTCTCGTTCGTCAGATTCAATTTCAGATAATTGAAAAAACTGCTCTCATCGAGAACTACACCCACTCCCCATTTCAAATTACTAAATACGACTTCTTCTCTGCTCTCCACCGCTCGAATCTTAAATACCGTACTCTCAAATTCTTTTCGCGCGACTTCATTCTCCCACTGTATCGGCCCAGTACCCAGTACTTTCAAATACGACCCTTCCTCGCACTCAGAGAAAACGTACGTTTGTTTCCCTTCGAGTTCAGAAAGAACTTCATCGAGATTTCCGCTGACAACATTCACTCCCGCATTGGGTTTATCCTGTTTCGTTTTTTGAGGTGAAAGATGACCTAATCGCTCTCCTAGTCCACCAAATAATGTCTCACGACACGGTTTGACTTCCAATTCCGACAACGCAGAGTATAACCCATGATAAGACAAGTCAACCTTCGCACAATGCTTTGGTAAATTTGCAAATACTTCGATAACTTCGTCCGACAATTCGGGAAGAAGCTCGACGGCTTTTTTATGCGGAAAGATTGATCCCAGAAATTGCAAATCTGACGGAAATTTACTCTTAGGAAACCTCGGAGTTGAGAATGCTTCCTTTTGTGGGTTTACTGAGGCGAACGTAACGGCAAATTGAATAAGTCCAAACAAGTCGCTGACATTTTCTGGGCCCGCATCGTTAAACGGAGGAATTATGAGTGGAGAAAGGATTGCGAGCGAACCGTTGTTAGAAAATTCGACTAACTGCGGGAATAACAGTTTTGGAAGATTTTTCACAAACTTGGGAATGTCGTCGATATCAGAATGGTTTGAGATCAGGTTTCCAGAAATAATTTCATAGACGGTTGGCCATGGATCCGTTGCAGTGGAAAACTTTTCATGATCTATAAAAAGTGAATATTTTCTTCTAAAAATTGAATATAAGAAAGGTTCATGTTACCAAGGTATTTTTCATAGAGTGATTTAAAAACGATTCCATCTACAAGCGAATCCAAATACTCCTCGCATTTCCTCGCTTCTATCCCCAATTTTTTCCGTAAAAGGGGTCTGCTAAAAAGCTCTGGGGTGTTCTTCTTCACAGAGGTTTCGACGACCGTGGGACAAACAGCGGGTTGATTTCCAGAAATCAGCGCAATGCTTTCGTCATTCCATATATTTGATTTATCAATCGCAGGAAAATCGACGTGTATTCTACCATTCAAGTCTGCGAATAGATCTCCAGTAAACGCCAAGTAGCCAGCTGTGCAGTCCGATAGCGGTGTCTCTGAAAATAATATCAACTTCGCTGGATTCGTTTCCTTTTTGAAGAAATCATTTAATACGTTATAAAATAGATAGAAAGTACGAAAAATTCATACCAAGTCATGTTTGATCCATTCATCTATCACAGCAATCGACCCATCTTCACAAACTTTATCGCACGAAACTAAGCTACTTTTTGAATTTGAAAGTTTGGCAGCGCGACCACTGGTTGTAGAAAGTTTGATCGACTCTTTTGCGACTCCGAATAATTCTACTTGGGATTGCTGAGAAACCGATAACGTATTAATCCACGGAGGATGTCTGCCCATTAACCCATGCATCCCAGAAAGCTTATCACAACCAGAAACTTCAATCACCAGTTTTCGTGATATATTATGGTGAGAATCGGGGCAAGACGAAATTAAGAGTCCTATCGAGATTGATTTATCGAGTAAGTTCTCACTCCAAAACTCACTGGAAAATAATCCGGTTTTCGGACAAGATATATTGCCGGTTCCGTTAACTCCATCTCCCAAATCCGTCGAATTAAAATTCAACACTGAACAAACTTCATCCTGTATTGATTTAGCGCTCGCGATTAGGTCTGACTTCAAATTCTTTAATATCGGCAAACGTATTTTCCCTTTCTTATCCTGTTTGACCTTTTCTTTTTGTTGTCCATCGAAAAGTAATTCTTCACGATATGCCGAAAATGAATCTAGGGTCCATGACGAGTCATCGAGAAAAACGTTACTCCACCTTTGGAAGGAATTAAGCGATGACCAAGATTGAGCGTACGGAGGGGGAGAATCGAGGTCAATTAAGAGTTGAGAAAACGAGAACGGAAGGAAGAAGAGAAAGAGAGCAAATATTCTTGAACGCATAATACAGATTATTAATAAATAAGCTTAAATTATAAAGAGACACAGGATTATCGTTGTCAGATTCAAATTTTGTTTGAACGTTGCCTTTTGCAAAGTGGCCGATCAGGATGATTTGTTTAAAGGAAAGCTATTTCGCTTGTTTTGTTAAAATAGACTTCTTTTTATTAACAGGATTTAGCGGGATCACTGAACTGTGCACAAACAACAAATGTGTACCCACGATGCAGTTTGAATCTAAATATGATCCTATCATAATGTTCAAAAAGTTCTACGAATTCCTATATAATCTAAATAATTCATCAATTGGATTCCATGGATAACTCCGCAGCTAGAAATAGCAGTAATAGGTCTTTCAAACTGTTTCTCTGGGCTTTCACTTTCAAGATTTAAAGATTGACGCTAATGCAACTACTCCAATCATCAAGTGAATTAAAACCGCAACACCATCTAAAACCATCAAACTCTGGTCATTCAGAATGATCCTCGGAAGAATTTCTAAATAGGCGTCCGCAACCGATGTCATAAAGGTGATCGTCGAGACGACCATAGTATCCGAAATTCCAAACCAATCACTCACTCTACCGTCATTCTTTCCGCTCGTGCGATAGAGTATCATCATGATCCCAAGACTCAAAGGTTCCAATACAAAGTATCGCTGGGTATCGAAAATCGGCAGCGTGACCATTACGGAACGATACAGCGCGTGACAAATAACCCAACTCATCGGTGATGCGTTAAAAAGGAAGTATCCTTTGAAAAAGTACACCGTATTCCACCTAACTTTCTGCATTTCCTTCGCCAGCCAGATAACCAACAACGCACACACAACTCGATGTGAATAACCACGCATAGTATTGTCAATTGGAAGAAAGAACATCATGGCAATGTTTCCGAGAACAACAAAGTTTATAAAGTTTGTAAAACTGTTCAAATGTTTCTTTTGTGCGTCGACTCCCAAAAGACCGAAGGCGACCACAGAGCCGAGTCCGAGGAGCCATGCGCATTGCATTTTAAGCATTGATGAGAATGTTGCGAAAGACCACTCATCGATTAATACCAAAAATCTCAGTAATGCCATCAGGCTGGTTAAAACAATTATGAGAACCAAAGTTAATGGATGATATTTCATCAAAAGCCATGACGAAAAGACAGAAACCACAAATAGAAAGTTAATTTGAATCATTTTTCAAGTTTTGACACAGCGTCAATATCACAAAAGAACAAAATTTACAAAAAACTTAAAAATTGCACTTTTCAATGAGGCCAACAAGAGCTGCGAAAACAAAAGCAGTTGCTCAAATTGAAACCGCTACCAAGAAAATATCCCGCGACGATGATGACTCTCACCTAGATGAGACTCCTGCCATTCCAGACGATACAATACAAGAAGCAGAGTTTAAATTGCCTAAAAGAAAAGTTACTAAAACTACTACCAAAGAAAGTCTTCAAGCTCTCACAACGATCCTAACCTTCCGCTTCCCAGCTCGAAATTCCTCGAACTATCAGCCGAAGTTGTCCTTTCAATTACAAGCTGCTTGAACCTGTGGGAATACGCTCGCGTTGCGATAACTTGTCAACCCTTCCACACACTCCTCCTCGAAAACGAATACAACTACATATCCGCTCGTCGCACATTCTTTGCAGACCCGCCCAGCGAAATTTCTGAAGAAAGTTATAAAACCTTACTTTTCAAACGGGGTTGCGACTACTGTGAGAATGCTCGCACTCGGAAAGTATTTTGGGTATTTCTAAAACGCATTTTTCAGGCTTGCTTTGATAATGTTACTCTTCGCTACTACAATCTCTCTGATGTACCGGATTACCAGTCCTACTTACCGTATCACAAAACCTGGATATAACAGAAATGCTCGCTTAGTCGCCACTATACTGTATATTCGTATCTCCTCGAAGAAGTAGCGGCTCAGAAAGAAGTTTACGAATCATTGCTTCTCGAGGAATGGGCAGCTTGGCACCAAGAACGATCTGAATTTTACAGACAACGATCCCACGAAATTTCTCATATTGTTGCTGCTGTCAATCTATACAACTTGGAATTGAGTGAGGATAAACAATTGCGAAACGAAAAACGTCAAGATGCGATTCGAGCGCATATTGCAGAAGACTGTAAAGATATTCCGATGGAAATGATCAGACGATGTCCGGCGTACGTCCGAGCGATGAAAAGTGATACCGAGTGCACTGTGAGATCATGGAATACGCTACGTCGAAAAATCGAAGAGTTTGCAGTCGAGGAGCAACGACTCAAGGACGAACGAGAACGATTACAAAGGGAGAAGGAAGTCCGCCGTGAAGAATGTAAAGCGATGATATGTGAAAAGGCGGAAGAGTTTGTTTGAGGATGGCACTCCAATTCCGGTCGACATAGTTAAACGGTGTGCGTCTTATGGAGCCGATTTGGAGTGAGACCGCTTCAAAGCCTTGATTCAAAATGAGGCTATCCGCGTGAAGCTTTGATTCAACACCAGGTTGCCCTCTCTTCCACCACATACAAAATATCGTTATGACTCGGGAGAGAAATACTTTGGCAGTTGCCAACCCGGAAGAATATTCATGGCTCAAGGATTAATCGCCCATTCCAAAGTTAAGGATTAATCGCCCATTCCAAAGTTAAGGATTAATCGCCCATTCCAAAGTTAAGCATAACAGTACGCTTGAGCCCCATGAACTCGATAATCAACTGATTGAGGAGGTTTGAAAGATTCAGAATAAGATGGTTCTTATGTTTCAAAATTTTGTTTATTGAAGTTTTGGCTGTTTGTTTGTTTCAAGACCTTGGCATTTCATTTATTACGAATTCCTTGAACAGCGCGAAGCGGACATCAAGCTTTGATTCCAATACTGTGGTAACGACCAAATATTTCATTAAAACATCATTGTATTGAATACAGAAAACTTGAAAAAAAAAGTTGTTTTTTATCTACAAAGACAAAAAGAGAAAAATAATAATAAAAAACATTAAAGAAAAAGAAAAATCACACAAAATTAATCAAACTTGAAAGAATAACCCTTGATACTTAAATCTTTAATCGTTTCCCATCTAAAATAAATAAGAATTAATAAACACATTGCAGAATAAATTCTTCTCGAGTTTACCTTCAACATCTTCACTCGGCTCCAACAGCTCGCTTTCATCCTCCATAACCTTTCGTTTTAACGTAAAGCTCTCATCACCATCAACCTCATACACTTCCTCCACATCTTCAATTTCTTGAATCTCTTCCAAACCGTTACTTTCTTCAGCATCCGCTTGCAAACTTTTCAATAAACTTTCATTTTCCAACAACACCAACGACATATCCAACCCAGATTGCTCACCATTCAATTTCCCGTCTTCATTCGATTCATTAAACTCCAACGCCGGGTCAACCACATTCTCTTCGACTTCATAAACCACGCCATTGAAATTTTCGCTATACTGATTTTCTTCCAACTCACTAACGTTCACTTGTTCTTCACCCGCTTCTTGGTAATCAAAATGATAATCTACAATTGGAGTTGTACTCGGATCCGGAATGTAATCATAGACTACATCGTCATCATTCAGATAGTCTTTCGACGAGTTAATTGCGTTAGCATCCTCCACATACTCGAGATGATCTTCCTCATACGTTTCATCTTCCGCAACGTAAATTACCTCTTCGCCGTGTTGTTCAGCAACCTCGGGTTCTTGACTCGTTTCCAAAGTCGAGTCGACAACGTAATATTCAGCTTCTTCTTCATAACCGTGTGTTTCACTTCCGTGACTTGGTTCTTCGGACTCGATCAGGATAACCTCTTGATCATCCGTCGCAGCCGGGTTATCGATATGCTCGTCGTTGTTTGTATCCTCAACATATTCCACCACATTGTCATCTTCAACGTGATCTATAACAAAAATTTAAACCAAGTTTCATCAGAAAAAACAATTCACAACATACCTTCATAATCGCCAGCATCGTGGTAATACTCTTCATAATATTCATCGTCCTGCGACCGGAAGTCGAATTGAACATTGGCATGATGATCGATCCTTTGTTTTGCAGACTCTGAGGTAACCATGGAATTCAGATACTCGAGCTGGGATTGGAAGTTGGAATTGGTATCGGTGAGATGCATCTTTACAGGATATGTGGACTGCGAAGACTCGGATTGAGACATGAAGGAAGTGTGGAGGGTATAAATATCTTCAACCGTCAGCGAATGAGTTGTAACGCCAGACTATAAAGTTAAAAAATTAACTTTTTGAAGAAAAAATTAAAGAACCGATTGAAAATACCTCAAAAAATGACAGTTTTAATTCCGGAAAAGCCAAAATAACATCATTCTTAACATTGAATAATGATTTTATCTGTTCAATTAAAAAGATTAGTGGTTTTTGAAACAATACTTGCCCTTGGTCTCGCAAACATATCTCAGCATCGTCGGAGTCGCTATAAGATGAGGGAGCAGAAAAGAAACAGTAAAAATTGGAATTGAATTCTAATAAAAAGGGAGGTGTGGGTGGGACAGTTGGGGCGGAAGATGGAGTGGATCGGTTTTGATCATTGAAGGATCGGCCGTCCAAGTCGTAATTATCTGTGACGAGAGGTGTAGATTTTGCGTTCTCATTCGTCGTTAAATCGATGACAAGATCAGAGTGATCAGCGACAGGATGATCATCATGCGAGGCAGAATCAACCAACCCATGTCCGTCTACCACCAGCTCCTCCTCGGAAACATTACCAGCGTACTCGGATTGAATCTGATTCGCAATTTCATTCGAATTGTATGGCTCATATTCAGTGGAGTCGAGGGATGGAGCATGCTCAAATTGATTAGATAATAATACCTTCTCGGCGTCGACATTCCCAGCGGTGCCGACCATTTCAACCGTCTGAATCTCGTTCGAATCTTCAATGTCAACGTCAATAAGCACAGCGGAATTGTGGGGGTGATCAAAATTACCCTCGAAGAAATTGGTATCGTTCGAATCGTATTTCATATCATCCGAGTCGGCCATCATCCCATCAACCATCCCGGTACCTTCGTTTTCTACCTCCATCTCATGGAATTGGTTCACCGCTAAATAGGGGGTGGTCAAGTTATCGAAGTTTTGCGAGTAAAAAGCTGAATTTGTAGACGGAAAATGCGGTATAGTGTAAGAAGCGGCAATATCCATAGCTATTGACCGGAAGTCTAATATTTATTTTTTTCTTCTTCTTTCAGTAAACAAAAAATAATGCAACGTCCTTTTTTTCCGATTTCTTCAAAGGAACCCAACGGAAAATCGAATAAAAATATCTTACGAGCGTATAAGCGTAGAGGGATAGGTAGGAGTAATATTAGAAAAGTATAAAATTAAAGTTGATTGGGGGGAAATTGATTCGCGCAGTTTTTTTGTATTTTTTTTTCTCTGGTAACACAAAATAATTCTTACAATTTCCATGACCAAAAACTCTTTTATTCGCGCATTCAATTAAATTGACGTTGTTCACTGTTATCATAGTAATCTTTTATTAAAATATCTAAAGAAAAAAGTATTTTCGTAAAGTCTCATTAGTATTGCGTAGCGCATGCAGTTAATCCAACAATTCCAATGATACCACCAACGTAGGCGTTCGCAGCCCCAACACCCATGCCAGATAATTTGTGATTTGACCACAGCTCATTACGTTCGCCGCCAAGTTCGTCATTGAAGTCACGGTGAAGCTGATGTGGCTTACAGATCCTTCCCACGCGTTTTTAGTGTTGAACTTGAAGTATCCTGGAGCAAACCGATTCTCCCATTTGACTGGAGAAACGCAACCACCGCCTTGCTGATATGAGTATTGTCTGCAACCATTGATGTAGCTAGCTCCCCGTGAACGACGGGCCGACAGCTCCTTTTCAACAATCCAGTTCGTCTTTTCGTACATTGCTGAAACCCACGCGTTTCTGCCCTCCCAATTGACGTATTCGCCCTCATTATTGACTCTGAGATCCACACGATTAGCACCATAAGAGTCATAGAAGTTGCAACTAACGGTAGCGATGCTTGATGGTACTCGAGTTCATCGCCTACAAAAAAGTACTTGATGATCGATTCCTCTTTTAAGGTCATATTCAAGGGAACACTCATCATGGTATTCTTCGCGATAGTTTTAGTTGAGTCCCATTCCCGTATGGTAGTCGAAGAAGCAGTTTATGCTGATGCAGGTCCGCACAAGCAGATCATAAACTAAAAAAGAGGATCAGAAATAGCGCAATAGACCTTATTTTCAGCAACTCACATAGAAGATAAAAGCAAGCATGAGCGGCATTGAAAATAATTGCTGATTTCAAAATAATTTTATACAAACATTTTGTGGAAACGAAAAATTTGAAGTGGCTTTGACAGTGGATGGTGAGGTCGTACATGGCAGGCAATTCAAGTTTCACAAAGAGGGTCACGGTTAAAAAGGTTGGTGTTTGCATGAAACTCCCACAAATTATCGTTAATTTCTGTGTAAAAAAAAAACAAGGAAAACGGGGATTCTTTTATTTTTTATTTCTTGCTGGATTATTCAAGCTTTTGCACAAAGGTTAGCGTTCGTTTTCAATGTTTGGTCGAAGTTAAATTTACATTTTTAATTTTTAAGCTCGTATCCTGAAGGATCAACGCAAATAAACGATCCTGAATGTCTCACTAAGGAGAACGAACCCGCAGGGAAATGTACAGGAAACATTGGTAAGAGTAATTTCTCCACCTTTAAATTCCTCTAACTTTGCGTGTAAGGATATTACGATGCCTATCAGCTCTCACCACATTCAGAAGCAAAGATGTTTCAATATACTCAAATCTTGCGTAATTCGTCCGGTGTGGTCTACGGCTGGGGACACTATCTTGCGCATCAGTCGAAATACACGCTTTTCGTAAAGGTTGAAATCAGCGGATACGATTCTCTCGTCTCCGCGAATACAAAGCTTCCTGCATCCTGGGATTTCTGCATGTAGCAGAATAACACTGGTGTCCAGCTCTGTGTATACTTTGCCTCGGGGCTAATGGATTCATTACCACCATCATACGCAAAGAACCTACCATCAACCAGCAATTCTGAATCATTCGCTCGATGGAACACAACAAACGTCACATCCATGATCTTTGACTCTCCAGTTGTGCACAATAAGACTGAAGACCTCATCAAGGCGTATGTCACCGTTCTGCAGGGTACAAACGTCGTTCTTCGTGCTAATTTTAGGGGAAATCAAACTACTTCTCCCACGGTGGAAATTGTTTCTGGAATCAAGACTTCTGCTGGGTTTCGTAATTCTGTTGTTATTGTCGCAATTTTATTGCCTATTGTGATTTCGTTTCTATAAAGTGTTATTTTGAATAAATTGCTATGATTATACAGTTCTTACTCTAAAACACAACATGTCAGATTATATTTCGCTCTTGTCCTATCTCTTTCTTGAAAAATGATTGGAAGAATACATCAATCATTTTTGAATCATAATAGACATTCTTTATGTCTTCATCTTTTTATAATTGTTGCAATTTTAAATCAATTTTTTTAAACCGAGCATTTACCATCGTATAGAAAGATTTTGTTCGAAAAACAAAATCATACGGCAACTTGACAAACGCGTGTGGCTCAGTGATTTATTAATTGGCAGGATTTGATTTTAAATTTGTTTTAACTCGTAACAATCATTTCTGATTATCTTTAATTTTTATAAATTTAATTTTTTAAATATTTTTAGGGTCTATCCAATCCTCTTGGACTCGGAACGAAATGCAGCAGCCCTCCTCTTCCTTGTCGTCGCAACCGTCGTCGTTGTTCAATATTCCCTCGCAAACATCTCAATCTTTATTTTTTGCTCCTTCGCTGCTATCTCAGCCTCCCCAACAACCTGAATTTACTCTCCCCCGGTTTGCTCCCCCTACCTCAAATTTGCCACCGTCCACCTCTCAAACACCAAGTGGTTTCGTCTTTCAAGGTCGACCACCTTCTGCTTTACCAACTCAAACCGCCAACGCGCAAATTCCGCAAGTTCTAGCACAGCCCAACCCCGTAAATGTTGTTTCTCGCACCGTCTTTCAGTTCAACTTACCTCAAGCAAACAACGCGACTACGGCAACACATTCTATTGTGGTCCAAAGGAATCTTCCTTTGCAGAACCCCAGGATTCCCCAGCTTAATTCGTCGGCGCCTGGAGTACCTCCCGCTCGTAATTCACTTGTAAGCATTTCTGTAACTACCACAACCTCCGGTTCATCCTCTGCCTCTGGTTCAACCTCATCTGTTCCTGGCCAAATACCCCCCACCGTCAGAAATACCACGGTCCCGTTAGGTGCACCCTCCAGCACACCTCCTCGCGTATCGCCTCTTGTTGCCGGTTTCCCTGGTTCTTTTTTAACGCAACCGCTTCCCAGAACAACACTCACTCCAGCTCAATTAACTGAAATACACCTAAAGTGGGAAAAGGACGCCAAAGAACTCGATATTCCACCAATCTTAGCAAACTTTCTTAAAACTGATCACCCTAGCGTATTGTTAATTGAAGCAAGCATTAGACGTCATGAGCTACGCAAACCTGAACTTGTACGCGATCGTTGGATGCAAAATATCTTCAAATCCGCCCCGAAACTTGCGGTGTTCAAAGCTTCAGTGGCTCGATTGATGGAGACTGCACCGTTTGCTCTTTCTGACCTAAACTTGATCCGTTCGTATTTAATTGATACAAATGTTGAGCATAAACTGGAGAAACGACTTTTTAAAGAGTTGAAATTGACCATATCATCAAAACGGGTTTTGAAGATGGTGACGAAGCAAGAGATTATGGAGACGTTCTTGAAGAACAAGAAGAACGCAACGAAGATAGAAGATAGCGAGTTTATCGAGGAATCTACGTGCTCAATCTGTTTGGACGAATTTTTCAGTATGGAGGAGTTTTCAAACTATGAGTTGAACGTGTTGAAAGAAAGTGTGAAGTGCAGTCCAGAAGAGGTGTATTTTATTTTTAATGTTTATTCGAAGCAAATGAAACGCAAGCGAGAGTATGAGCGAAAGCAACAAACCTGGAGAAAGTACTGCGAAGAAGATGAACCAATTAAACCGTATACCCTGTCGTCGTCGTTTGGAACAACCCCAGCAACCAGCAGTAGCAGCAGCACCAATAATGCGAACAATGCAACGACAAATGCGAACAATGTGAACACTGAAGTTGTTGAAATCACTAAACTCCCTTGTCGCCATGTCTTTCACTTGGGATGCATTAACCAATGGTTTAGAACAAAGACTAGTTGCCCATTCTGCCGTACGGACTACAGGGACGAAATGATTTACGGGTTTTACAAGAATGTGTGATAAGAAAAGAAGAACATTTTGTTTTCGTTGGGTCGGATCGTTGTTTTTTTTTTTGAATTTTGTTTTCCGTCAAAACCGCATCCTTCTTTTTTACTGTACTAATTTACTAAACGAAAATCTTAATAAAATAAAGAACATTTTGTAGATGAGTTTTGTTTTGGAAACGTAATCGACGGGATCGGGATGGAATCCAAAGAATGTTCTAATCTACACTGGGTTTGTACCTTCGTGTCATACTTTCCCATTTTGAATCAACATTATTTTAATGCGCTAAACATAATCAAATACTCAAGAACCAAGAATTAACCGTGAGAAAACATTGAATTTAAGCTTTTAAACGCGTGAAATCTCACGAACAGACCACGGACCCGAGTATAGAGCAGAATATAAGAACTGTGAAACAAAGAGGCTGATTTTGGTGGAAACTGAAAAAGAAATGGAATCCAAAGCTGTTTCAAGAGCGAAAACATCGTTTAAACTCGCCGAGAAAGCACAGGGCGAAGATTTCTCGGAATACAGAGTATGTTTCTTTGTGTTTTTCGTCTTCTGTTTAATTGTTGTCTTTTGTAGTCGGTGGATTTCGAGGAACCCGATAACCCGGCTCTACGAAAACATTATGATAGACAGACGCTAATTGTATGTAAACCTATTATAATTGTACGTTAATTTTGCGTTCTCACGGGTTATTTTAGACCAGGGGAAATCAAGGAGCTTTTCAATTATGTATAGTTTCAACCCCTAAAACTAAAAATACTCTCTGCACAAACTAATGTTGTTAATTTATAGTCGCCGCCCTTGTGATAACTTTTCTTATTGCAATTCTTTACCTACTCTTATTCTTTGGAACCGAGACGTTAATTGATATGAGACAAGAATTATTCGTGGAGTTGATGGATGAAAATGTAATGCGAGCATTTATAATTGCATTTGGGACTTGTGTGGGAGCGGCGCTTATTCCTGCTATCTTGGTTATCTTTCTTGCGGTAAATTCTGTCGTTTTTTTAGTTCATTGTGTTGATGATTTTGCCTTTAGCCAAACACTATTGGTTCTGGAATGACTGACGTTATTTCGTTTTTAAATGGAAATTACAATATGGAGAGTTACTCATTGCTTGGCACAGCTGTGCGGTTGATTGGTGTTTTTGGAATTTGTGTTGCAGGTTTCTTCACTGGATTTGATGGTCCTTTCGCACAAATTGTAACCACAATCTTTACGATTTAAACAATGTTATGGTTATTTACAATTTTTTTAGGGCTCTTCGATCGGAGTGTTGACTGTTGTATATATCAAGAAAAGTCATTTTCTTCGACGAATCTTTTGTAAGTATCAGCTACACATCTACCTTCTTTCAAAATTCACTAGCTGATTTTTCAGATGGTGAGGCGCAGAAAAAGGTTGATAACACGAAAGGAGCGTCCGAACTGATCCGTGAACGATTTGGATGGAATTCTTTGCTGTCAAGCTTGGAAGCAAAACGTTTACGGTTGTTTACCACGCTGGGGGCGTCAGTTGCCATCACGGCAATCTTTAGAAGTCCTGTTGGTGGAGTAATGTTCGCCTTGGAGGAAACGTCATCATATTTGGTATGAGAAAAAAGATCATCAAGCATTTATTAAAACTTACATGTTCACAGGACTTGCCAACGTTATGGAGTACTTTGTTTTGTACGGTTCTCACATACTTGATTGTTTGCTACCAGATTGTGAAAACACTTGGAGTCGCCGACGGAGATGATTTGAAGAAACACTTCGATTTACAGCAGGCTGTACACTTCCCGGTCGGCAACAATTGCGCGCACCCTATTCCTTATCAAGATTTCGTCGCATATGCGTTCATGGCGGTACTGGCAGCTTTATTGTCTCAATTCTGGAACGTTATATTAGGAAAAGTACAAAAACTTAGATTGACTTATGTCATAAGATCACACGACAAAGAAGGGAATAAGCTTCCTGAGTTGAGAGGCGGTAAAAAGTGGACTGTCGCGGGGATTCGTGTTGCGGAGATTATCGTTGTTTGTTTGATTACTAGTGCGATTACGGTCTTTGTTCCGACAAAGGTTTTAGATGAATGTACAAACGTGTATATTCCGACGAAACATATTATTCCCACTATGCCCGAATACTGTGCTCAATTGACAGACTTGGCGACTCTAGACAAATGTTTAAAGAGTATCTCGGATGTATGTATTCCTGACAAATTGACTGATTCTTGGAGAACGGTAATTAATTGTTTTCTAATTTGAAAATGGAGCGCTAATTATGATCGCTATTTAGAACCTACTGAACAGCTTCTCAAATTCGTCTGCGTTGGTGACAACTGGAACCACGTCGTCGACCACCACTGCTGCGGCGAATGTCCATAGAAGAGCACCTGCGCCCACCGCAACAGCAAAGTCATCGGCATCAGTAAACACCAAGGCCGAGTCATCATACAGTTCTTCGGACGATAAAAAGAAAAAACAAGCCGATATTTTATCAACTGCGGCGAAGAAATACGCGTTAGCTAATCCGGAATATAAACTACTTCCCTACTATTCGTTCCCGAAAGACGGACTACTAGGTGAACCTGATAAGGCATGCTATTATGAGATTAAAAGTTTATTATTTAAGAGTCCTGGTAAGTAGTCTCAGATTTTTTTAAAATCATCTCTATGTGTAACTTATTCATACTAGAATATCAACTGAAATTCATTCTGAAACGTGGGTTGTTTGCGCTCTGGAGCAGTAAAACTCTCACCGTTTTCCTTTTCATTTACCTTGTTATGAGTGCTCTTACGTATTATGTTGCACTTCCAACTGATTTGGTAAGAGAAGCAACATTCCACTTGTTCTCACAATAATATGACAATCTTTTATTATAAAAACACAGGTTATTCCAAATTTGATTATCGGTGCCATCGCTGGACGTATGTACGGGTTAATGATCAACTGGTTTAAAACGCTTCCTGTATTTGGACACACGATTGAAGATCCCGGAGTATGGGCCATGTTGGGTATGGCGGCTGCGTGGTCAGGAACTTCACGACTCACTCTAACTGTCGTAATTATTTGTCTGGAACTTACGGGAGACTTTGAAAACATTCCAGGGTTGTTGACCGTTACTGTCATTGCCGCGATGATTGGAAGATACCTTGGACCGTCGCTTTACCACGTAGAATTGGAGAATAACGGCGTTCCATTCTTGGAACACGATCCCGGACATGGAATGCATTCACGAACGATTGAGGGGGTGATTGCGGTTCCAGCTGATAAATTGTTTGTGTTGAGAGAAGAAGAAACGATTGCTAGAATTCGAGAGGCGTTGGCGTCAGGTCATGGAAGTTTTCCAGTTGTTTCTGAAACAACTGTGAAGGAAAGAGTGTTTTTAAAGCCTGTTGGACTGGTTCTACATGACAGACTGTCGGAGGCGGTGAATGGATTGGAAAGCGGAAAGTTGATTAAGGGAATCAGACAAGATGATATTGAGGTGTTGGAACGACGATTCCCTGTTGCTGATTTGATGAATGTATCACCATCCTTGGTTCGAGAAGGAACGAGTGTTGCAAAGGCATTCAAATTGGTACGATCTCTTGGGTTGAAAACAATTTTAGTGATCGATTCAGACGGGTTTCTCATGGGAATCGTAACGCGAAAGGATCTAATTCGATTGGAAAGACTGCTACACCACGAACACAAAATGCACAAGAAACATGGACATGGAGACCACAACGAGCACGGAGAGGATCACCACGAACTTCATGACTTGACTCCGTCTTTGCCTCAAGTCGGACATTCACCGCACCAGAATATAAATCCACCGAGTTCACCACCGCAACCTCAAGGATACGGACAGGGTGGATATCAAGGAATGCAACCTCAAATATATTCGCCACAACAACGTCCGGATCCTGCGTTTAACCAAGGATATTCGCAACCCATGTACGGACAAAATTCTTCCCCGCAAGCGTATAATCAACAACAACCACAGCAACAGTATCAACAGAGATATCAGCAGCAATACGGTCAACAAAATCAAAATTATGGTCATTACTAAGACGTGGTTTTGATTTCTGATGGTTTTGTTGAGTTTTCTTTTTCCCCTTTCATTTTTTTTTGTTTTTTTTTGAAGTTTTCAAATTTGTTTTATAATTTGATTATATTTTGATTTTTATTTTTTTTTTATTATTAACTTTTTTTAGAGGGAAATGTTTTGATTCCATCTATTTCCTTTTTTTTTATCTTTATCAATACAATAAATAATAAATCCCACGTTAACTGAATTGAATTTCATCCAGTCCTATTGTTTCCAGATCTTAAGATCCCGTTTGTCGTTCAAAGTCGTGATTTATATTGGTGCAATATAATAATCGCAATGCTTAAAAAATCGAAACCCAACAGAACAAAAAAATTATAAATGATTAAAAAAAGTCTTTTTTTGAACTAGCTCCTCAACAACATTTATCGTCTTCTTCTTTCCAGCATGAAATACACCCACGTTTTATATGCATCTCTATCATCTACACTTATCTCTTCCTGTTTTTCAATTCTCAATCTCAGCAACCGCAACAACCACACCTTCTCCTCCACCTTTTCACTGCTTTCCTTCACGTCGTTTGTAGATTTTTCACCGCCAGTTTCACTCTTACTTGTGGACAACACCAAAGAAGTCTCGTATTCCTTCATCAACCGGCGAATCTCGGGATCATGATACCCTCCCAACAACAGATAAATATTCTTAAACTTTTTATTATCTCTCAGCAGCTCCATCGATAATCCGAATCCCTGTCCGTCTGCGTGGAAGAAATCCTGCAAGATTCGCAGCATCCAATCAACCATTGTCACCTGCCGCGAATTCAAGAACCGTCGGTCTCGTTCTATTTGTCCGTACAATGGTGGAGCTAACGCAATGTCAATGTACCCCAGCACGTCTTCCCAGATTCGTTTTATTACTTCATGTGCCATCGTTCGACTTAAACTCATACACAACGTTTCTAAATTCTTATTGAGGTAGTCTGTTAACGGACTCAGCAGTATATCGGCTTCGTTTGCTGTGACAGGTTGCTCGATGGATATTCCCGCGTAAGTGAATGCAGACAGTGGAATTGGTTGTTGATCCGCGATCGGATCTTTTTTCTGGGAATTGTAACCCATTCGATCAGCCACCGATTGAAATATCGTTCGTTGAACGAGAGGAGCCGCTTCGTGGACTTTAATTGATTTTAAGATTATTTCACGACAGTATGGTGTCATCTAAAAAATAATTTAATCTTGAAAAATAATCAAGTAGATTCGTTGAATACCTTTGCAGCTAACCCTCGTACAAAGTCATCTCTAGTCCGCCATAATCGCTCCCTACTTTTCCTGAACCAAAAATCAACATCTTCGTCTTCGCCATCCAATGTCAACCGAAATAAAACTCGCCCTTGCGGTTCCAACTCTACAAACACATCATGCGTTTGGTGATCTTCCAGTAGGCTCTTCAAAGCATACGGTCCGGTTGCTAATGGGATTTCCGCACGTCCGGCCACTTGATCAGATGATATCATGTTGCGCGAACTCACCACAACTTCAAGTTTTTGGATCGGTGGTAAAATAGTGTGGAACTTTTCATCCCATTGTGGGTTTAGGGTATCATATTGCGCCCGCGTTCGAATAATCTCGCACTCTTTTCCATTGAGTATCGTCGGCTCATCGGTTTTCTGTTTCGAAGACTTTGGCAACCCTTCGGTATCCGCCTGAGGAGGTACGATCGTCCCATCTGGCACACGAACAACAACGTAAGGATTCGACAGTCCGTTCTTACTACAAGGCTTCAAGTCCTCGGCATAAGCAATTTCAACACCGAGTCCGCCCTTTACAACTTCTTCTTGTTGCCACGCTATCTTATTCGCACCTGCACCCTTTCTCGAGAAATTACGTCGATATTCTCGGACAGATTGCGCTACTGAAGAGACGTTCATTCGTTTATACAGTTCTTCCAATTTTACTATGGCGTATTCCATATTGCAAAGTTTTACGCAGGTCTAGCATATCGCATAAAATCAATCAAATAAGTCAATTATACACTTTAATTAACCGAAAAAGTACCTGGTTCTGAATATCCTTTGGTTCAGAATTTTGTGACAGCTTTGCTAAACTGGTCAGACGACTCCAAGCAGGATTCGAGCCTTGTAGATCACTTATCTCACCCACCGAAACCGTGTAACAAAATTGGTCAACCGCATTATACGTCGTCTTTGCAAACGCCAGCAAGAATGTATCATGTTGCAAAATTTGGTGACTGTTTTGCCAATTGAGTCCCAAGATAAAATCCAACTCCTGGTGAATAACCGAAAACAAATCAGTTACGCAACTAGAATGTGCTAGTAGTTCGGTATTTGGCTCGGGACTAATCGCCATGAGTTGTTGTGATTGCATCGGTGTGTGTATGAATTCGAAATTGTCCGCTTTGATTGCGTTTGTTACCCACTCGATTGTTTTGTTGTTTAGATGAAGAATCCAGCGGCGCACAAATGGAATAAACCACGCTTCAAGGTCCGCGGAGTTTATCTTTATATCCAAACTTTTGAAACTATAAATTAAAATGTAAGAAAACTGAAACTCTACGATCAAAATGTATTCAATGCTAACGTACGTCTCTTCGAGTAATTTAACTCGATGGTACAGTGAAAACACTAAATCGCCACACTGATTTACGGCCTCGTCAGTGATAAATACTTCATTTTGAGACTCCAAAGTCAAAATGAAGTATTTTAGGTATGTTTCTGCAACAAGTTGGGTGATACTAAGTTCTCTGCAACATTGCATAAGATTGATAAACAACACTATTTCGGAATTTAAGTACCTCGTGAATGCCTTTTCATAAAATTCAGCGTCCAGTTTCACATCTTCAATACAAAAGTCCGCCAATCGCAAAAAACCATCCATGACATCGGCAACAACCGACTCATCCAACGGCGCATTCAAGTTCTGAAACCTTTGGAATCGCACCACTGCTGATTCGATCATCATTTTTCTCAACTCGTCCCGGAACGAATCTGGAATATCAGGAAACGCTTTGCGGTAAATCGGCTCTTTGTTTATCATACGCAGCATGAAGAGGGTTGTCTTTAAAGCATCGATGTATGCTGTTTGGTTCGCTGGCGAGCTTACGGTAGATTGATTATTGGTAGAGGACTGGGTTCGATATGGGTAAAAGTCCTTGTAATTTGTTACTTGGGAAGTGTAGTAGGAATGCATTTGCTTTAAAAGTTCGAGAAGATGCGGTTTCTGATGAAGAGAAAATCAATATTAAAGTAAGAAAACTTTAATAAAAATAAATATACTTCTGAATCGGGAAGCCAAGAACCACCCAATTTCAAGTAATCCCGCAGAGTATGATATCCAACTTTGAGCGAGCTCGTCGGGACTTGATAACTCTTATACCGTTCAAATAGCAAAGCCACATACGAAATGATCTGAAAGGCCTCACCGACATCCCAAAACACGCCACCCTCGATAGGAACTCCATCCGCACTCGAATTTTTCGGCGCCCCACCAAAGACATTTAAAATCGTGCGAGATTCCAAAGAGAGAAGTTCTTCAGTATTTTCGGTGATCGTGAGCATTTGCATATCCGAAGTCAGACATGCGCGAAGCAGCATTTTATATAATTCCCGAAGATTGACGCGATAAGTGAGAAACAGAGAGCGAATGTATTCTTCTGGTTCGTTTTCGAGAGATGGGCCTGATATTAGCTTCGCCGTCGTTATCTGATTAAATAAAAACATATTGCTATTAGATTTAATCAACATTCAAATATTGAAATAACTACCAAATCTTCTTCCGCTAAAGCAGCTTCCAAGTAAATTTCACCACCAACATAACGATCTCGCTTCTGGTTAATCCCCAGCGCATTCGTTTCCACTTGCTTTCGCGGGTTCAACTTATACCATCTGCTTATATCGTTTCCCTTCTCGCACCATTCTTTAACTTCATTCACCAACAACCTAACTTCCCCTAAAAAGTAATCCTTCTTTCGATCCCACACTTTGATTACGATCATATCGTTCACACCTTTGATCGGAATATTCAAATGCTGGTTCCAAAACACCATTTCCGAGTCTTCTTCTTCGCTCTTCTCGTGTTCTGCGTCGTCATCGTCATCCTCATCATCACTGTTTGATATAAAGCTGCTTTTTCGATCAAGCTTAGGAAATCCGCCGTACGACGAAGCCTGCTTCTTCAATGGCACACGAGAGTGCACTGTGACGGTTTCGGTTGTAAAGGACTCCTTCAATCGTCGTTTATGCTTTTCATTCGCATCAACCACCGTGATATCGCCAATTTCAATAGTGCAATAGACGTCTCTGGATTTCCCGTCTTTCAAGAAAAGTTTTCGGGCTTTAACGATTTTAAAGAATATTTTCTGGTCCTGCTTTGAGGATGACGTAGCCAATGTCGCGGTAGTGTTTGTTGTACCGACTGATTTTTCAGAAGCGGTATCCGTATGTGAAATTCTTTTGGTTTTAAGCTTCTGAATTGTCCCGCTCGGATGAATGTAACGTGCGTGAAGAAGAGAGCAAAGTGTCTCTTGCAGCCTTTCGTTGGATTTAGAATGGATCCATGCCTCGTAACCGTCTGTGCTGAGAAACTGAGATGGGGTTGGTGAGATAGTAGGATCTTCCATAATTGTTTGTTCGAGTTTATAGATATAATCAGGCACAATAATCTATGCAAGTGACAGGTGGAGTACATTAGTTGGAAGAAAACAACATATTACATCATAAAGCTACCTCCTCATTAACTACAAACTCTTTATCAACCCGTTTCCCAGAGGAATGAGTGGCAGAACTGGCAACAGAAGAAGGACGTTGTCTTTGAGAGGCAACTTTTTTTACTTGCGGATGATGCGAAGCAATCGAACCGGTAAAAACTTCATCTGAACGAAGCGTTTTTTCCGAATGACTTCTTTCCATTCCGTTTCGTGATGATTCTCGCAAGAGCTCAGGTGATCGAGTTTGGGCGCGAATCGGTGGTTGACGAGATGATGGACGCTCAACTACATCACCACTGCTACTACCTACTCGATCGCTGCTGTCAGATGGAGATGGGGAAGAACTAGCTGGGTAATATGCGGACAATTTCGGGGAACTTCCAACCAAAGGAGATTTCGCTTCACCGAGTTTGGGAGACTTTTTTGGAGACGTTTTAGCGTATAGCGCATCCAAATCCTTTGTCAATTCTGTGAAAAAGTAGCTGTCCAAAGAGTTACTATTCTGTTGCAATATCGTCTCTTTGCCTAATGAATTGGTGGATATATTTTCATCTATAGAGAGTCCTAGATTTAGAGTGGGAGCAGATTTCTGTGTAGAAGACGAGGTCGCAATCAAATCATCCCGCTCAGCGACAGGACTTTTTGTGGAAGGGGAGGAGGTAATGGAAGAGAAATTCGAAGAGAAGCTTTGAAAATTTTCCCTCAATCTTAGTTTTTCTTTAATGCGGTTTTGGGCGGAAGATTTCTGATGGGAAAAGACGGATGATCCATTTGTCCGGTGATTGTCTCCCATTTGCAATTATTTGGTTTTTGTGTTTACTCAGCGTTTCGTAATGGCAAATCCTATCGCGAATCCATTGCAATTTTTGGTAAACTTCTGTTTATTGTTTAAATAATGCTCTATTCATTACTGCTTTTTGGTTTAGATTGGAAAATGGAAGGGGCCAGGAAATGGAATTTATCCCACAATTAAATCTTTTCGGTATGTCGAAGAACTCGTGATTTCTGCTTCTGCACCTGGTCGTCCCCTTCAGTACATGTGTGTATTATATTTGCTATCCCTGTCAAGCATTGAAGATTTCCAACTTCCAGTCAGAAAACTTGGAATCCCGACAATAACATGTCGCCGTTTCACGCAGAGACTGGTTTCATTCGTATAATTCCATCGTCAGCAGATACCTCTCCTTCTATTGAACTTATACTAGCTCAACCAAATGGTACAGATTGGAATCCAAGCTGAATTCATTTGCAATTTATCCGATGTTCTAACTCATTTTTGCGTATGGCAGGGCTTGCATCAGTTGAAGAAGGGACACTCATATCTCCTACATCCATATCTCTCTCATCCAAGAGCTTCGCTAGATCGTCATCTTCCAGACCTCCAGCTGTCACCAAAACCATCAGAGTGTTTACCGTTGAAGTTTCAACTACTCCACCCAAATTAAATTATATAATGGACATGGAAACCACCGATACGCCTTTGACCAGACATTTGGAAGCAAGTCTCGATAAAATTGTTGAATAATGACCTTGGAAGGGTTTGAGGTTAAATATATTATAACGTCTGTGTATAAAGCCATACTTAACGCATTATGCAGAAGAGCACAGTAAAATATATCTTCTCCACCATTTTCCCGTCAAAACCGACATTCGAAATGGAGCAAAAGTTTTCGGTATTTCGATTGCTCGGATTCGCCGTTGTTTCATTCGGTCTTTACACGCTGTTTAATTCCATCTTCTACTCTGGCTCGCAATATGACACTGCTACAGAACCACCCAAGCTCTGTGTCCACGTTGTATGACGCATTTTTGATTACTTCTTTCGCAAACTCATTATTTTATTTTAGGTAGGATTTACTCAATGTCCTTACTTTCAACGAGCTTCCAATCTCGTGAAATCTGTTTCATCCGTCGAGGACAGGAATATTGTCCCAAAAATTAACTCGCTTCCTCGAAATGAGTGGAATGAGCGTAAATTGGTGCTGCAGAAAGAAATCAAGGGCGCTGAGAATCATTACACGAGTCCAATGGTTTGGGCTGGTGATTGTAAAAAGAAGGATTGGACGTTTATTGGTGGTGCTACCGAATTCGGCGAATGGGTTGCGAACAAGGGTTGGTGATTGATGCATTCTCATGTTTTAGTTAGCGAATTGAATTAAGGTGTTTGTATGAACTATCGCTTGTGTCTTCACCAGTTCTTCCCCAATAAACATGTATTATGTAGTTCTATTCAAAAATAAAAAGGTTTTGTGATAATGCAAGTGTTCAGAATATCTATTTTTTCCCATTACTCAATTGTCATTCGATTTGGTGAGATAATTACGTTTCTTCCAAGTTCCCCAATTTCATTCCCTAGAAAATAAATGCGTTTGATAACGTTACTTTAAAAATTGGGAGTTGCAAAACCGCTTACCTTTCATCTCTAACTTCGTTAATACGGTATTCTTCTCCAGTGCGGCAGCAATATCTCTTGCTCCTTCGTCGCCTATTTTATTGTCTAGTAAGGAAACCGTGAAGTTTCAAACTCAAACACAGTAAACTATTAACCCCTACCAATCAAATATAGTGTTCGTAAAATGGTATTCTGTTCAAGTGCTTTTGCTATAGCTTTTGCCCCTGAATCGCCGATCTTGTTATCTTTTTTAAAGATAAATTTAAATGACCACTGAAAGAATCGATCTTGAACTGACCTATTAAGTACAACGTTGTAAGACCTTTGTTCAATTCAATGCCTTTCGCAATTGCTGTAGCTCCCAAATCACCAATATCATTTCCTATACATTGAGACGAATTAAAATTCTAAAGCAAGAAATATGCACGTTCAAATACCTATGAGGAGCAATGCCTTCAAAGATGAGTTGGATTCAAGAGCTTTTCCGATTGCGAATGCGCCCTCATCACCTATGTTATCATCTGAAGAAGATTATTACTTTGTTAAACCCTTATTTTATTTTCTTACCCGTCAAGTATAAATTTTTTAATGAAGTGTTTGTCTCCAAAGCTTTCCCTATCGCTTTGATCCCTTCATCGCCAACCGAATTCACTTTAGACAGTTCAGTTTTATTCGTGATGGACAACTTAAGAACTACTTACAACTAAGATCTAACTTCCTCAAAACCGTATTCGTTTCCAATGCCTTTCCAATCGCAATTGCCCCTTCTGCCCCAATCTTGTTTTCTACCAAAATCGGAAATAAGAAAAGGACGTTAAAAGAATGTGCGAAAAAAATTGAAAATTTTCAAAATGTACCACTCATATACAGTTCTCTTAACGTTGCATTTAATTCTAGTGCTGCGCCGATTTCCTTGGCGCCTTCGGCTCCTATTTCGTTTCCTATTTACATGGTTCAGTATTCTCCAGTAAATCTAGTTATAATCTCACTTGAAAGATTAAGCGCCGCTAATGAACTTGATTCTAATACTTTTCTTATCGCTTGAGCTCCATTCTCACCAATCTCGTTACCTACAGTAAATTTGGAAACAAACTGAGCATGTCGCATGCTAAAAGGAAAAAAGATACTTCTCAAGTGCATTCTGGTCACGGGTATATGGGTATTTCGCTGAATAGCTTCACATATTACATTCACGCCCTCATCGCGAATTTTATTATCTGTAACGTTGATTTGATTAAAAAAAATGTCTCTCATTTGCGTGCTTATAAGTTACCATTCAAGTTCAGCTCTAATATAGTCTTATTCACCGACAATGCTTTCGCAATAACCTTCACGGGTTCATTATCCAAACTCTCCAATTTACCTAGACGCAAAATTTAGATTATCAACCACAATATTACATTTTACTCTACAAACCATCCAAATGAAGACGATTAATTGCAGTCATAATAGCGATAACTGTCTCGGTATTTCCAAGTCGGATCTCTTTCAGCAAATTTTCCTTATCCCCAAGCATCTTTTCGTATTTTTTCGTGAACGTAACAAAATCCTGCATGTGCTTTGAACTTTCCACCCGTTCCCGAATATCAGCCTGAATGCATCGGTGGATTGTTACGATATTGCTATTACTATCAGAGCAGTTGATTAAATTCAAGTCCGTTATCAAACTGAGGTATTCATCAAACGCAGATGAGTCTCGAATTGACTTTACGTATCGTTTATTCACAGTTCGGACGATTTGATCGAAAATATCAAACTTGAAATCTATACAATCGCAAACGAGATTTATCACTATTGAATCAGGATTCAGGTACGAAAAATGCGATAATAATCGGAATGCTGCTTTTGAGTTTTTCTTCACATCATCGATCGATAAACTGACTTCGGGATATATGTCATCGTCAACCCGATTTCGTGGTTTTTTCTTTTCCACGCTTACGAGGGACAAGTAACGGTCGACGCTGGTGTTTTTGTACTTCTTCAAGTATTTAGCCGCAGTCGCCAACCGAAGCGGAAGACGATTTGTCGATTGAATAATTCTGATGCACTCTTCTGTAGATATCGCACGTTCATCGGAAAGAAACTTTCGAAGATACTCCTCCGAGACTTTCTCATCTGGAAAGGAAACTTCGATCGATCGCAATCTTTCAACATCAGCGTACAAATGAACGCGAGTTGTTATTAAGAACTTGGTATCCATGTCTGAATGTGCATTTATGATGGCCGAAACGTCGGAATACTGATTCACGTTGTCCAGAACGATAAACGTAGCGAATCTTGCGTATTGAACAAGGTAAGGATCCGTCATAGCATCCAATAGCTGAGAAAAGTTTTTCGTAAGGATTTCTTTATTCTTGGATAGGTGGGCCCAGTCGACGTATTCGCGGTATCCTTTTACAACATTCTTATGATTATCCGCCTTCATCCAAAACGTACTGTGGCCCCTATTAACCATTCTGAACGCATAATTTGTGGCCGCAAAAGTTTTCCCAGATCCTCCGACACCGCGTAGAATTGCAACGTTCTTTTCCTCAAACTCTTTGTCCAATTTTGACCAAATGTCTTCTCGGTCGATGTAATTTTCGGGATTTGGCAAATCTCGGAGCGGAGGAATCGCGATACCTTTTCTTCTGTGTATGGATGGCGATGCGAGTCTCTGTCTTGGATGAAGACATAGTTCACAACTATAAGTGAATCATTAGCCGAGAAATCAAATGCAATCTGACTAAAATACTCATACATTCTATTTATCTCTAAATCCAAAACAACCATATGGTGAGATTGTGAAAAATCTATTTGAAGTCCGTTGATTGTCATGATTTTATTCCACATCTGCGCAAACGATCGACTGCAATCTTTGGCGCATACAGTATGGAGCGGTACGTCATCAAAGTCGAAGCTCTTTTGATCTGGTTCTAGTAAAAACACTGGTAGAATGATAATCTCGCTTTTTTCCAACCGATCTAGCGCGCGCTGACGTGAACAAAATTACCATGCAAAGCAATAAAATGCTTAAAATTCTTACATCCCATTCCAATAAGACATTATCTTCTCCACCACTGTTGTTAAACGACCTTAACGTCCCACTCGAAATAAGAGGAATAAACAAGAATGCTTTGTTCAAATTTTCTAGAAAAAACTGTTTCCATTCCACGGCTTTCGGTATGGTCTGTTCATCCCAAAAAACTTCTCTGGTTGAGTCTTTTGAAAGAATTCGATGGTACAACAAATTGGCGACGGGTTTACATTCGCTCTAGAGGAATTGCAATAAACGACTGTTAAAATATAATCCAAAGCAATTAAGCGGAAGAACATAGCGATCACCTGTCGATAAGAAATAAAGATTGATCTTTTGGGTATCCCAGTCGTTATTCCAAGCATGAGCTGATGCAAATTTTCCTTTTGACAGAATCTCACAACGCGATGTCGCGTAGTTTTCATTTGCTTTTCTTAATTCGAATGTCTACTATTCATTATCATTTAGTCTCTCGATAACAATTCCTTTTTATCTTAAAGTACATGTGATTACACGTTATTCACGCTTCATAATTACTCGAATCATCTTAATCATGTTGGAAATATATTGAGAGCAAAAGTAATAGCGTACATAAACTTAGCAATACATTCTAAAACAAAAAAAAATCAAAAAGAATTCTTGGGCAAAGAAATTTCAGGCTGAAACGCGCGGTTTATAACCAGGTGTTTTAGGAATATGTCCCAATTCGATTAAACTGTAGGTCAAATCAATGATGGATGTTTCTATGCTTCTCCATTTCACACCCAATCTGCTTTCAGTTCCAGATGTATTAAAGTTGGGGTTTTTACCATAATACACCAGAACAGAGGAAATATTCTGATCGAAATAGGAGGCCAGTTTCAAAACAAAATAAGGCAATTGTGCAGTTGGTGGTCGATAACCTAATTACATCTTTGATTAAGAATGTTGATTTTGAATTTAACCACATGTTTGAGCACCTTGCGATGAAAACTCTTTTTGCAAAACTTTAGCGTAGTCGACAATCAGCCCAAACCCAGAGGAAGCGATGTGTCTATAGCGATTCTTTGAATAACATACTTGAAATAAATGCAGATATTCATACCTATGGTTGGCGGCTTCGGCCACTGTCATCGCTTTGATTTGACAAAATGCGACGTCTCTAACATCCACGTACTGTAAATATACTTCGCCCGGAACGGCTGGATATTCTTTTTTCATTAACGCGGTCGAAAGCTTAACGCTAGTTCCAAAATAAGGTAACAGGTAAGGCCCCAAAATCAACCCCGGATTTATCACGGCCAGCGAAAAATTTTCGTTATGTTCTTTAACAAAATCCCACGCTGCACGTTCAGCCAGGATTTTAGACTTAACATATCCGTCCACTTTATCCAAATTTGCCCAATCGTCTTCTCCAAAAACATGTCCGTCTGCCACCTTCTTGCCTTTCGAGTATTTATCCATTTCAGATTCACGACCGAGATTAATTGCTGCTATTGAGGAAGTCATTACTATTCGTTTCATGAGCGGTTCGTTTAACGCCGCTTTGAATATGCTCAACGTTCCTTCAACTGCCGGTTTAATAAAATCTTCGTCTTTTCCCGAAACAGCCAATGGAGAAGCTACGTGCTGAATATAGGTACATCCTTTCACAGCCAGTTCCCACTTCGACGATGGGTCTAAGAGATCAATCTGCAAATATGTCCACGTTGAAATGAGTAAGTGAATTTTCATAATGTTTCAAACTACAAACACAGCTACTACCTCAAACAATTCCAATCGATTTCGATCGACTCCTTTAGGTAAAACTGCGTCGTATACTTTATCGCCTTTCGATAACGAACGTAAAGTTCCCCGCACCCGGTATCCGGAAGCCAACAATTGGCTGGCGACGTGTGAACCAAGAAAGCCAGTAATTCCCGTGACAAGAACCAATGTTTCTTCGGTCATTTCTTCGAATCTATTTGTTCGTTGTTTTGTGTGGTTACGGTAGTTAAATTTTTGCGTTTTGGCACTACGGTTCCGTTCAATCACGTCACTTTTGAGCCTGCATTGATTACAGTACTGCAGTCCATTTATTAACGATCTTATATACCTCTATAGTAAGTCTAACTGGATCCTGAAAAAACGAATCATATATTTCAGATTGTTCAGATTTGGATTAATATTCTCTATGACAGACTGCAACAAAGTACAGTAAAGCCTCGTTAGCGGCAACACAAAAAGTTGGTGCCACTAACGAGGTGTTGTCAATAACGAGGTTTTTCACTTTGGACTGCAATATCTTCGTCAATATACCATATTTTCACTCGAAATTTTATGGATATAAATTTTATGTGTATTGTAAATAATATACGTTGTAACAAATAAATTTCCCTTACCGATTTTATGTGAAATCACACCAAACGTGTGCACTTTTTTCAACGATTACCAACGATTACTTCTTCCCCTTATGGAATTATTTTCTGATATATCAGTAGATCCTTTTATTACATACACTCCCTGAATCGCTTGCTTCTACAATGTTTCAGTATCGAGTGGGACACTCTTTAAGTAGCTGCATTTTTCTGAGAGATCTTGTTGAAATTTCTCATGTGTCAAGTGTCCGACCTTACTGTGGTCCCAAAATGGATCAAATATGAAAAAATCACTGGCGATTATAATCTATTATGCTAAATTAAAGATTTCGCACCATTTAATTGCTTATTCGTGAAGTTTCGAATGGACCCAACTTTTGAATTGCTGTTGCTTCATGAACACAGCACTAAACACAATGAAATTTCTTCAGCAAGTAAATCATATATCATATTTTTAAATATCACTTTTAAATTTCTAAAAAATATGTTTTTGTGTGCTAGATTTAAAGACTTGCAAAGTTGTTGCCGCTGACGAGGTTTCACTGTATTTTATCTTTTTTGTGGCTTATTCCTGGGTAAGCATGAGCGGCGCAAATCCAATGACTTTGCAAAAAAGAAACTTGAAATACTTCGAATTGGCATATTTTGGAACACATGGGGTCTCAAAGCATACTTGAATACTTGAATAATAATTTTTTGATGAAAATCATGTTTTGGAATTCTTAACATCCCTGTTTGGGCTGTTTGTGCTCGTCTGAAAACTGTCTTTTGTCTTTATTTACAAATCATCACAAAAGAAATCATTACACACGTCGTCAACACTGAAATCAAATTACAACTATATGAAAACAGTTCAACAGAAATAACATCAAAATTTGATTCCAGTTTCCGAAAGTTTCTCTTCCCAGTGATGATCAACCTCGTCTCTCATTTCATCGCGATGAAGAAATTTCACGTCCGGATCATATCGAATTTTTTTGTACATCGTGTATCCTCCGTCTGTATCCAAAGAAATCAATTCAGTTTCTGTCCAAGTTTAAATTTCAAACACAGGTTTTTTTACTCACAAGAGAAAGAGAGAATTGAAAGTCCGTAGACCACATACATCTCGTATGGCATAAGCAAGTGGCTCTTAAAAACGAAGTTTAAAACAGTTTTCGAAATGTCTTTGAGCATTGGCGATTGATTTGATGGCGATTTGATTATTCAAGTAGTTACAATTTTTTTGGCTGGAATGACGTCGGATACATACTGAAAAGTTTTTTTTTTTTTCTCATTTGAAACTTGTGAAGTTAGATCAATAACATAGAAAATATGTATTTGCCAAAAAACGTTTCAAATCAACGACACAAAAGGACTGATATACAAAAATAAAATGTTTTTATATAAAAATAATTTTAAAAAAAAGAGAGAAAGTTTGAATAAAAAACTAAATCGACATTCCAAAACTAAAAATATGAAAGGAAGAAAAACGTGCGTAGGGTAAAATAAATGTCATTTTGGCGTCTCAGTAATATTCCTTGCAAACTTCCAGAGTGTTCACGTTATAACCGTCTATTCATCGCATTTACTTTTTGTGCGCCGCTTCCCATTCAGCAACTTTCTTTTCCCATCGTTCCATCGGTGGTTTGTGTACTCGGATCATTAAATCTTGGTCGTGCATAATTTTGTCTGTTGCTACGTATGCTCCAACTATAAAATCAAAACAATTAAACTGGTTCGAAAATTCTTTCTGTTAATCTTACATCCAATAGCGATGGCGATCATTCCGTAAACTGGGTACATATCAGCGGGCATTCTTCGGATTCCAGTGACTAATAAGTTGAACATTTTTGTGATTGTTGAAAGTTGAAAGTAAGGGTAGATGTAGTTTCTTTGGCTTTTTTTGCGTCTGTTTGGATTTGCTGGGAAACGCGTTGGCTTTTATTGACAAATGTTACACAAGACTGATTCACCGTCACGATGAGTAATCTGACTCACGAATGGTCAATTCTCCTCAGATCGAATCAATTTATTTTTTTTCTTTGTACTAATATTTCTATTCTTGGACTAAGCAATTGCCCATAAAGATAAACATAAAGCGAAGTAATAGTATCACGGAGAAAAAACAATTAATGATATTCAATCCCAAAAACAAATATAGGTTGAAAAAAGTTGTAAAATATCCTTTCCTAATAAAAAGCCATTTAGAAAAATTTCATGTTCGCGGTAACTTCTTTTCTGAGTTTTTCTTTATAATCGGAGATTGATCCATCCCACAACGAAACTTTCTTCTCATCACACACCCAGATTTGCTGAAAAAAGACAAGTAATCAATACAATGGCCTATTAATACATATTTCATCAGAGATTTACCTCTGCCACTTGACTGATCAATCTGAAATCGTGACTGACCAAAACTACTCCTCCTTCAAAATCGTTAATCGCATCAGCAAGAGAATCGATCGTTTCGATATCCAACGCGTTCGTCGGTTCGTCAAACAAAATAATGTTGGGTTTACTCAACGAAAGCTCGCAGAATACGATTCTAGACTTTTGCCCGTCTGAAAGTTGACCAATAGGACACAGCTGGCTGTTTCCCTTCAAACCGAATTTACCAATTTGTTGTCGCCAATATTGAACGTCTTGTGAGAGTTCACTAAACTTGCTTCTTAAGTACTCTACTGCTGAAATTGATAAGTCAAGTTGGTCTGCAGCGTGTTGCGAGTATCGGCAAAGCTTTAACGAAGAGTGACGAGTGATCGATCCAGAGTTTGGATTAAGAATTCCGAGCATCAATTTAAGAAGCGTCGATTTTCCAGCACCGTTGGGTCCGACAAGTGCAACACGGGATTCAGTGTCCACACCAAGCTCAAGGTCCTTGTATAGCAGGTCTTTGTTTGTTCCAGAGTAAGAGAACGATACTTCAGTGAAAGAAAGAACTGGTGGTGGAAGTTTGCCAGCGGAATCAAAGAAAAATTTGAAATCGACAGCTTTCTCAACCTTTTCGATCAAACCATCAGCCTCCATCTTATCCAGAATCTTTTGTCGCGACTTCGCTTGCCGGACCAAGTTTGCGTAAGTTCCACAACTTCGAATGAAATCTTGCATGTGCTTAATTTCAGCCTGCTGCTTGTCGTACGCCTTCATTTGGTTGACTTCCATTTCTTCCTTAGTTTTCACGTACGTATCGAAGTTTCCGGTGTAGTACATAAGCTGTTTCTTTGGAGTTAGATCGATGATGTTGGTGCAAACGTTGTTTAAGAAATCTTGGGAGTGCGAAATAATAACGAGAATTCTGTCGTATCTTTTAAGGTATTCTTCGAGCCACACGCAAGCTCCGAGATCACTAAATATTGCCAAGTTAATCACGATAAAATTGGAAAACGCCAAACCACTTACAGATGGTTGGTAGGTTGATCCAACAGCAAAAGTGTCGGTTTAACAAATAAAGCTCTAGCGAGTGCTACTCTCATTCTCCATCCACCAGATAAATCTTTGGTCTTTTTCGCCATCTGCTCTTTGGTGAATCCCAAACCGTAAAGAATCTCTCCAGCTCTAGCTTCGAATGAGCTGGCATCTAACGCATCAATACGTTCGTACAAATCTTCCAACACCGGAGATTCTGGATCTTCACTCATAATCTCTTCCATTTGTTGCTCGAGACGCTAAAATCAAGAATTAATCTATGATATAACCTTTGTTACCAGGCCCATCATTACCTTTAATTCTCTTTGAGCGTCCTCAATCACAGCATCTAAAGCCGATAATTCGGTTGGCTTATATTCTTCACGCAATAAGTAAATATCGATGTGGTTAGGGATGGGAACATCACGAGCGTGGAGTGCCTGTAAGAATGTTGATTTTCCAGAACCGTTCGCACCGATTAAACCATATCGTCGACCAAAATTAAATTCAATTGTAGTTTCTGTATTTAAATAATACGTAAATTCTCAAATCAAACACAGTTAGAGAGGGGAGGCAATTACCGTTAATTAAAATTTGCGAGAAGTACATCAACGAGAATGCTTCGATTTTGATATCTCTTGAATCTTTGTGAGAAGTAAGGACACCACTGCAAGTTCTGTTCGTATCTAATGCAACTGCACTGACAGCTTCGGTAATTTCGGCAACTTGACCATCGACTTCTTTCGATACGCCATCTTTTTCTTTCTTTGCGGCTTCTTTTTTAGTCGCACGCTTTTGGGCGGATTTACTTTTAGGTGGCATTTTGTGTGGAGTTTTGTATCAGTTGAGAATAAAAAGAAAATGGTTCTTTTTTTTTTTTTTTTTTTTTTGGGTGTCAAGAATGCACAAGTTTTCATTTTCAGGGACCAGGTGAGATTTGCTCATTTATTTTCGCTTTTACATAGTTTATTTGGCTTAATTTTGTTTTAAAATATATCATAATTTGGTATGATTTGGTCTGATCTTCCGTGATCTACCAGTTTACATAAGAATTTCGTAATACATCTGATCAATTTCAAAATTCTCTATTTCTCACTATGGCTGTAACTCTTCCTTACAATCAAGTATGTCATATAGATTTGAATTTTATCACATATTATTTTGTACTAATACACACCAATAACCACAAAAAACGTCCAGAACCCATTTTCAACTCTCCCAATCCTTCCCGCTGTCCCCAAAACTCCAACCCCACAAACTCAAGAAGAAATAAACCCAAACCTCGAACGAGTTGAAAATAAAGTTCGTCGTGCCATATGGGCCATGCGGATCAGATTACATGACTTATTCAGTGATTTCGATAAACTTCGGAGCGGGTATGTCACAGCCGCACAGTTTCGCAGGTGTTTGGGCAGTGCTATGGATCGTACAATGGTTCCGCTTACCGAAGTAGAGTATCAGGTTTTGGTCAAGTTTTATGATACGAAAGGTAATGGGATGTTTAAGTGGACAAGTTTTGTTGATAGTATCGATACAGGTAAAAATAAGATTAATTTTTTACAGTTATGAATTTAGGTATGTAATAAATTGTTTTTTGAAAAAATAGTTTTTGGGGCAAAGAAACTCGAACAAGCACCCACACAGTACATCCCATCACCCCAAGAAGTCGTAAAACCTGTCCGACCTGCACTTTCACCGGCATCCGAATCAGTGGTCTTTTCAATCATCGAAAGGTTGAAAAGCTATGTGAAACATCACGGCAGTGACGTAAAATCGTGGTTCAAAGATTTTGATAAACACAACAACGGATTTGTCACAGAGAACCAATTTCGAAGAGGAATTCCACAGAATTTACTTAGCTTGGAAGAAGAAGAGTTGCTGTTATATAGATATTCTGATGAGTTGACTGGGACTGTAAATTATTTCAAATTGAATACGGATGTCAATCGAAAAGGTGATTGCGCAACTTTTCTGATTCATTCATCAAGATGATACTAAATTGTTTTTCAGTTCAGAGACCAAAGGTTAATGATGCTCAATTAGTGGCGAAACTGAACAAAATTAGTGCGGCAGAACATATTCCGGTTGGAACAGAGGCATTATTGATTCCAACGGATATCCACAATGCGCATCAAGCAACTTTGGATGAAATTGAGGATGAAATAAAAAAACGTATGGAACCTCTGTTAATAATCATTAATATCTTAACCTAACCTTTGCCTTTGTTAGATGTTTACAAGGATAGAATCCGCTTGGTGGAGTTCTTCAAAGATTATGATCGTCATAATTGTGGTAGAGTTACAGAGGCTCAGGTAAAGAATAAATTGATACTTAATAATTTGTTGCTAATGTGTTGCTTAATCTCAATTAACAAAAAGTTTCGGGCTGGACTTCGACAAGCATCTATATTACTTCACGGCCAAGATGTGAAAACTCTCTTACAGCAATATCAAGAAAAAGACGGTCGAGTTCAATACCGTAAATTTTGTAATTCAATCGACACAGGTAAAGCAACTCTACATAATAATAATAATATATTTTCCTCAAATGATTTGTTCCAGTATTCACTGTTTCTCATCTCGAAACAAATCCTCTCGCTGATGTTCAACCACCTCCTCGAGGATATTTGGTTAAAGTAAGCAGGCAATGCGTACTTTGTACTTTTGCTATGATAATGAACTTGACAATTTCCAGGGATATAATAAACTGAGTGTAAGTGAAGAGGAACGTTGCAACCAAATAATATCTCGATTTCGAAAAATTATGAGCACAAGAAGATTGCTAATGGCCCCGTTCTTTAAGGACTTTGATAAGGTTGGATATATCTAAGCGATTTGGTAATTTTAAAACTGAAATTTTTATAAAAGTATATGGGATGTTTGGGTCGCGTCTCTCGATCACATTTCAGTCGATTATTATCCACAATGAACTTGGATGTATCAGAAGACGATTTGTTCATATTGTTTAAGAAATATGAGGATAAAACTAATGGTAACATCAACTACATGGAATTCATTCGTGCAATCGATCCTGAAAGTATTTCAATTTGATCAATCTACATTATCTTTTTTTATTTATTTAATTTTGTTCGCATTAAGCATACGATCACTTCTCAAAACCAGCCGACGCAACTCCACTCTCGGAACCAAAAACACCACAACAAAAAACCGCGCAATTCACGGAAATATTCACCCGCTTACAAACCTACATTTTATCCCAACGAACCAGAGTTTCTGAATTTTTCCGTGATTTCGATAAATTGCGCTCTTATAGTATCCCTCGCCACGAATTCATTCGCGGTGTGAATCGTATTGGTGTCTCGTTGACTGGTGAGGAATTAGAAGTTATTGCTGATAAGTATAAAGGTAGTAATGGGTTCTGTAAGTGGAAAAAATTTGAGAGTGATATCGAGAAAGGTATTCTTCATGATACTTTGGGAAACGTGCATAATACAATTAATTTTTGGTTTCAAGTGTTTGGTGAAAACCATTTGGAAAATCGACCCAGTATAATCCCGAAACCAGCTGCTGTCGAAACAAACCCATTTATCACGGGTGTAGAATTAGCCGAAAAGGAAACCAGAGTCTTAAACATTTTGCTTAAAAGTATGAGAGAACATTTGCGAATTCGACAAACTAGCATAAAACCATTTTTTAAAGACTTTGATAAGGTACATTAAATAGAGTTTGGCCTCTGATTTTTGAAACTCTAATTATTTTTTCAATAGTTGTGTACAGGTCATGTATCAAAAACTCAATTTCGACAGTGTTTAACTTACATGGGTGTATACCCAAAAGAAGAAGAATTTGAGATTCTTTGTAAGCGTTGGTGCAAAAAACCTCAAAACACTGAAAACAAATCCGATCGCATTTGTTACTTGGCATTCTTGAATGAACTGGATATTGGGATTCATGAACACGAAGAGGCAGCAGAAAAGGAAAGAATTGAGAAGAAGGAAAAAGAGTTGTTCGGGAAAGTTGTAAAGGCTCCAAAGGTGAACCGCGTTGTTGAAGTTGTAAATGAGGAGGAACAAAAGATTCATGAGAGTGTCCGTGTATTGACATTGGGTAAAAATGTACCATTGAACAACAGCGAAGTCCAGAAACTAATGAAAAGAATTAAAACCAAGGTATAAATACTATTTTAACGGTTAATATACCAATAATCACATTCAACTTAATACCAGGTAAAAACTGAGAGAATCCGGGTGATTGATTTCATGATGGACTTTGACCACTTAAGACACGGAAAAATAACAAGAAACGAGTTCCGACGAGTCTTGAAAGTTATCTTTACGAACCTCACCGAAGTATGCAGTAATCTTGAAGCATTCAATCAACCTTAATTTTCTTCTTAATGTAGTTGGAATTAATTACACTCGAAACATTATTTCTTTCACCAACAGACCCAAGATTCGTGGAATACGTTCGATTCTCCGATACCATTGAAAGCGTTTTCACCATGAAAGGACTCGAACAAGCTCCCACGGCAGAACCTGTTCCATTCACAGACTACTGCTTCGAGAATGGAGACAGCCTTGATTTTGAGACTTTAAACGAATCAAAGGATCAAAGTTTGAATTTAAGCGTGTCTCAGACAAAATATCAGAAGAAACCGTTGAATAACGAGGATATCCTAAAGTCTGTATTGAAAAGGTTGAGCGAGAAAATTAGACAAAGAAGGATTGATGTTTTAATATACTTGGAAGATTTTGATTTTGTGAACGAAGGTATGTATAGTTACCCCATTACTTTTGATTTGCGATTAACATGACTATCGAATAACTAGGAACAATCACGACGAACCAATTTAGATCTGTGCTCAACACATTGAATCTAAGCGTCGATGATGACGAAATTATGGCCCTGGCAAAGAAATACGCTGTAAATAGAAGCTGGGACAGAATTGCGTACAGGGCGTTTGTTGCAGATTTGCAAAAGGGTGATTCTGTTGAGAGGGGAGCAGAACTTGGATGGAATGACAATGGAAAAGGAAAGCATGCATTTGAGTTGTGGTAGATTGGAAGTTTCAACAAGTAAATAAAATCAACATATGCAAAAGTATGTCTCATTGTGGTTTTCTGTCTCAATGATGAATTCATTTTACTATGTATATTTCATCATGGTGGGAACAACATGAAGAAGCAATGTCTTTCTGAATATAACAAAGTTTATCTTTTATGCATCGCAAATGCACACAACAAAATTCTGTAAAATAAATCTTCAAATCTGTTCCGAGAACAAGTCCATTTCCAAAGCAAACTGTCGCACTCGTTCATTCCCAAAAGCAGGTTCAACTTTCTGACCACTCTCATCCTCGTATGACTAGTACTTGAAATTCAAAAATCTGTGCTTCCCGACCACAAAATACAAACTGGGGTTTGTCGGGTTATTCAAAAGATTGAGCACGTCCTTAACTCCCTTTTCCTTCAAAGGTCGCTTTCCGGCCTAAGTAATTTGAAAGAGTAGATCGGGTTTAATGAAGGCGTCAACGGACTCGTACCTTTCACTTTGTCGGAAAAAATAGCAACTCGCAGTAGATTAATTTCTTCCTCTTCTTCGAATCGTAAAATCTGGGTTGGAGGAATTACCATCTTTTCAATTGGTGATGATTTATTATCCAACGCACGAATATTAAATGTTCCCCCTTTAGAAATGATAGTGTGTGCATGTGTCTCCCATACTATCGTCCGAACCCAACCGATATTAAACTCGTCAACATTCTCAGATACCTTCATAAACGATAATAATCTGGGCCTGTAGTACTGATAGGAATGCTGATAAATGTAGTTGAGCACAAAGTCAGAAGCAAACTTCTAACGCACAAAGTCAAAGTCGGAAATAACCACATAATGAATAAACTTGGGAGGATTTCACCGCCCAAGTCAGGCCCACCAAAGCAACGAACCAAATTTTCCAGATCACTATGCAACCCATTCAGCAAAAATCGCTGCTGCTGCATTTCTCTGCCCAGTACAATATGAAGCCAAAAACTCCTCCCCATATGTCGAATCTGTCTTTAACAGTCGCAGTGCCTCGCGACACTTTAAAATCTCCTCATACGTCCAAACGGGCATATATCGTAGATCTCCGTTATCCTTAAAAGACTAATACCAAATTCGACTTTCAGGGGATGAGATAAGGATCGATTTTGTTTTGAATATCGTACATTACATTATAGGCTGGATTTTAAATTTGACGAGCAATGAACAGGGAACAAATCGAACCAAAATTTCATTGCAGATTTTCCACGTACAAAAACCGAAATGAGTTACAGCCCGATGAAATGCGAAGCAGGAGGCAGACCTTTATGGAAATAACTCGAAAACAAAAACGAAATGAAGGAATTTCCACCCGTCGACTAGAAGACAAATCTTACATGGTAGACTTTGAGAGAGAGACTATGGTAATTTAAAATATAATAGAGACGGGGTTTTTTGATAAAGTAGAAAATTAAACTTTTGAGGATTTTTTTGTAGATTGCTGAATTACCAAAATTGGCCGAGTTGATTACTTTTGGGAACTGTCACGAACAATTCACAGCTATGCGAACACTGAGAAGATTTGTGTCTAAAGGTATGCATCTACTCGGAATTCTTTCTGATGAAACTCCTGACGGTGGGAATAGATCATGGTCCGTTTCAAGAAGTTATCGATTTTGGAATAATCCCTGTGATTGTGGAGCAATTAAGCTCCGCAAATCACTTGCTACAAGTAAATTTATTTCCCTCATACTATACCAGTATTTTAAATTCTGTTTTTCTGAAGTTTCAGAGCACTTGGGCACTATCAAATATCGCCGCTGAAGGACCCAACGAAACGTTCGAAATCATAAAGAACGGCTCTTTACCAATTTTAGTTCGACTTATGCGATCTGATGACGATGATGTGAAGGAGCAGGCGGTTTGGGCACTGGGAAACATCGCTGGTCATGAGCACGCCGCTGAACACCGCGACATGGTGATTGCAGAGGGAGCGCTTCCACGGTTACTGGAACTTATTAACGATTCGAAAACAAATATAGATACGCTTCGAGTGGCTGCGAGGACGTTGGCCAATTTTTGTAATGGGAAGAGTTCTCCACCGAATTGGGATGAGGTAAATTTTGTGGTTCATTGTACTCTAATTCCAATTTCGGTCAATTAATTGCGGTTGTATTATAGATTTCAACTGCGATGCCATCCTTGGCTTCTTTAATTGAACATTACGATACAGAAGTATTGGTTAGCGCTTGTTGGGGGATCTCAAACATTTACGGAGGCTCACAAAGAAGACTCGAAGCTGTGGTAGAAAGCGGTGTATGTCCGCGACTAGTGAAATTGCTGGGGTAAACTTAAAACAGTTCGATTCTTACGGGTTGATTTAGTTTTTTAACTTTTCTGTAGTCACTACAATGTCAATGTCGTGTATCCCGCGCTTCAAGCAATTAGACATTTTACGGGGGGAAACGATGAGCAAGCTCAAGTAGTTATAAACTGTGATGGTCTTCCTGCACTCCGAAAGCTACTTAAGTGTACGAGTGTTGATATTCGATCACAAACTTGCTGGACTATTGCAAACTTGACGGCTGGCAATCATTCTCAAATCCAGGTGAGTGTTTTTGAATTTTTCCCGTCTTTTTTTGGTGGTTATATTATTTTGAAGGCCGTCATGAATGAAGACATATTTCCGATTCTTCTGAGAAATTTAGAGGAAGATCAAATGGTAGTCAAAAAAGAAGCCAACTGCGCGATCTCCAATGCGTGTGCTTCTGGAAATCCAAATCAAGTCAAGTAGATATCACTTTAAATATTTGTTTTATTTCTGAAAGATATATTGAATTTTTCTTAGTTTCCTGGTCAAGAATGGCTGCATCAAACATATCTGCGACATGATCGAACATGATCCAGAAAACATTTCAACTATGTTGCTTGGGTTGAAAAATATCCTAAAGATTGGAGAAGAAGCGAAGAACACGACAGGCGGGGTAAACGAGATGATTGATTTCTTTAAATATGCAGGTGGATTGGAGAAGATTTACGACTTGCAGTTAAACGACTCGATAAAAATTAGAGATTTGGCAACGGATATCCTCCATTATTTTCGGTGATTTGTTAAATCTAAAGTTTGGTACGAGAACTAAGATTTATTATTGAATAATTGATTAATCAAACTTACTCAAAGCAGTAATCTACTCACTGGAAAACAATTCCGATGTAAATATTATTTTATATGTACCTTGAATGTGAATTTATTGATAAAAATACACTCCGTTTTATGATGGGAATGCAATAGGCTGAGTTTAAATTTGACAGCCGGTCAGGGAACAAATGTTCCGACACCGACTTTCAACATACAAAAACCACAATGAGCTGCAACCGGACGAACTGCGACGAAGAAGAGAAAACACAGCTGACCTTGTTCAAAAACGCAATAGGGAGATTCTAATTTCCACCCTACGACTCCAAGACAAAACTTACCTCAAAGAGATTGAGAAAGAAGAGAACGTAATTAGTTTCTTTTTAAGATTGCAGCTCAGCGTGGATTTTGAAAGCAAGGAGATTAACGTTTATTGTTTCTTTTTTTTTTTTAAGATTGCGGAATTACCGGATTTGACAAAGATTATTTGTTTCGGCACTTTTGAAGAGCAGTTTATTGCAACCCGAACGCTGAGACGATTTGCTTACAAAGGTGAAGAAAGTCTTTTGGATTTTTTTTGTGAGCAAACTGCGATGGCAATTCATTAATTCTTTTTTGCAGAGGATGGACCGATCCATGAAATTATTGAATGTGGACTCCTTCCACTGATTGTGGAGCGATTAAGTTCTGCAAGCTACAAGATTCAAGTAAAGTTATTTACCTCCCATTCATTTCGATTTTTTATCTTTTTTCGTTTCAGTATCAGTCAGCGTGGACTCTCAGTAACATCGCAGCTGAAGGATCGAAGCAGGCATTAGATGTAATAAAGAGCGGCGCCGTACCAATTCTAATCCGACTTTTACAATCGCCGAACGATGAAGTGAAGGAACATGTTTTGTGGGCATTGGGAAACGTTGCTGGTCACAGTTCGAGCCCTGATAACCGCGATTTCGTGATTTCACACGGCGTGTTTCCACCATTGCTGGAAATTATCAACAATTCAAAGAGGTAATGGAAATAACTCGAAAACAAAAACGAAATGAAGGAATTTCCACCCTTCGATTAGAAGACAAATCTTACATGGTAGACTTTGAGAGAGAGACTATGGTAATTTAAGATATAATAGAGACGGGGGTTTTTAATAAAGTAGAAAGTTAAACTTTTGAGTTTTTATTGTAGATTGGTGAATTACCAAAATTGGCCGAGTTGATTACTTTTGGGAACTTTCACGAACAATTCACAGCTATGCAAACACTGAGAAGATTTGTGTCTAAAGGTAGGCATCTCCTCGGAATTCTTTCTGATGAAACTCCTGACAGTGGGAATAGATCATGGCCCGTTTCAAGAAGTTGTCGATTTTGGAATAATCCCTTTGATTGTGCGGCAATTAAACTCCGCAAATCACTTGCTACAAGTAAATTTATTTCCCTCATACTATACCAGTATTTTAAATTCTGTTTTTCTGAAGTTTCAGAGCACTTGGGCACTATCAAATATCGCCGCTGAAGGACCCAACGAAACGTTCGAAATCATAAAGAACGGCTCTTTACCAATTTTAGTTCGACTTATGCGATCTGATGATGATGATGTGAAGGAGCAGGCGGTTTGGGCACTGGGAAACATCGCTGGTCATGAGCACGCCGCTGAACACCGCGACATGGTGATTGCAGAGGGAGCGCTTCCACGGTTACTGGAACTTATTAACGATTCGAAAACAAATATAGATACGCTTCGAGTGGCTGCGAGGACGTTGGCCAATTTTTGTAATGGGAAGAGTTCTCCACCGAATTGGGATGAGGTAAATTTTGTCGTTCATTGTACTCTAGTTACAATTTCGGTCAATTAATTGCGGTTGTATTATAGATTTCAACTGCGATGCCATCCTTGGCTTCTTTAATTGAACATTACGATACAGAAGTATTGGTTAGCGCTTGTTGGGGGATCTCAGACATTTATGGAGGCTCACAAAGAAGACTCGAAGCTGTGGTAGAAAGCGGTGTATGTCCGCGACTAGTGAAATTGCTGGGGTAAACTTAAAACAGTTCGATTCTTACGCGTTGATTTAGTTTTTTTAACTTTTGTGTAGTCACTACAATGTCAATGTCGTGTATCCCGCGCTTCAGGCAATTAGACATTTTACGGGGGTAAACGATGAGCAAGCTCAAGTAGTTATAAACTGTGATGGTCTTCCTGCGCTCCGAAGGCTACTTAATTGTACGAATGTTGATATTCGATCACAAACTTGTTGGACTATTGCAAACTTGACGGCTGGCAATCATTCTCAAATCCAGGTGAGTGTTTTTGAATTTTTCCCGTCTTTTTTGGTGGTTATATTATTTTGAAGGCCGTCATGGATGAAGACAAATTTCCGATTCTTATGAGAAATTTAGAGGAAGATCAAATGGTAGTCAAGAAAGAAGCCAACTGCGCGATCTCCAATGCGTGTGCTTCTGGAAATTCAAATCAAGTCAAGTAGATATCACTTTAAATATTTGTTTTATTTCTGAAAGATATATTGAATTTTTTTTAGCTTCCTGGCCAAGAACGGCTGCATCAAACATATCTGCGACATGATCGAACATGATCCAGAAAACATTTCAACTATGTTGCTTGGGTTGAAAAATATCCTAATGATTGGAGAAGAAGCGAAGAACACCACAGGTGGGGTAAACGAGATGATTGATTTCTTTAAATATGCAGGTGGATTGGAGAAGATTTACGACTTGCAGTTAAACGACTCGATAAAAATTAGAGATTTGGCAACGGATATCCTCCATTATTTTCGGTGATTTGTTAAATCTAAAAGTGGGCATGAGAACTGAGATTTATTATCGAATAATTGATTAATCAAGACTTACTCAAAGCAGTAATTTACTCACTGGAAAACAATTCCGATGTAAATATTATTATATATATACCTTGAATGTGAATTTATTGATAAAAATACACTCCGTTTGATGATGGGAATTGCAATAGGCTGAGTTTAAATTTGACAGCTGGTCAGGGAACAAATGGAACAAAAGTTCCGACACCGACTTTCAACATACAAAAACCACAATGAGCTGCAACCGGACGAACTACGACGAAGAAGAGAAAACACAGCTGACTTTATTCAAAAACACAATAGGGAGATTCTAGTTTCCACCCTGCGACTCCAAGACAAAACTTACCTCAAAGAGATTGAGAAAGAAGAGAACGTAATTAGTTTTTTTTTTTTAAGATTGCAGCTCGACGTGGATTTTGAAAGCAAGGAGATTAACGTTTATTGTTTCTTTTTTTTTTTTAAGATTGCGGAATTACCAGATTTGAGAAAGATTATTTGTTCCGGCACTTTTGAAGAGCAGTTTATTGCAACCCGAACGCTGAGACGATTTGCTTACAAAGGTGAAGAAAGTCTTTTGGATTTTTTTTTGTGAGCAAATTGCGATGGCAATTCATTAATTCTTTTTGCAGAGGATGGACCGATCCATGAAATTATTGAATGTGGACTCCTTCCACTGATTGTGGAGCGATTAAGTTCTGCAAGCTACAAGATTCAAGTAAAGTTATCTGATTCCCATTCATTTCGATTTTTTTTATCGTTTTTCGTTTCAGTATCAGTCAGCGTGGACTCTCAGTAACATCGCAGCTGAAGGATCGAAGCAGGCATTAGACGTAATAAAGAGCGGCGCCGTACCAATTCTAATCCGACTTTTACAATCGCCGAACGATGAAGTGAAGGAACATGTCTTGTGGGCATTGGGAAATGTTGCTGGTCACAGTTCGAGCCCTGATAACCGCGATTTCGTGATTTCACACGGCGTGTTTCCACCATTGCTGGAAATTATCAACAATTCAAAGAGGCATAGACATATCGTAATTCTTCGTGCTGCGGTCCGAACATTCTGCTATCTTTGTAGAGGAAAGAATCCGCCACCTGATTGGGACCAGGTTCATTGATTATATGTGATGATTGCGAGAAAAAGAACTAATCGAGTTTGAGATAGATTTCCACGGCGTTACCAGCTATTGTTTCTTTACTGCAAGTTTACGACACTGACGTTCTGGAGAATACTTGCTGGGCGTTTTCTTATATTTCAGGCTGTTCTAAGGAACAAGCCCAAGCTGTAATTGATAGCGGTGCGTGTCCGGGATTAATTGGCAAATTAAGGTAAGCCCACATGAATTTGAAATAAACGAAACAAAAAGCTCATGTACTTTTTTTGAAGTCACAGAAATTTAGACATCTTGAAACCTGCTTTGAATTGCATCAGACATTTAACAGGATTTACAAGCGAACAAATCCAAGTTGTTATTGATTGCGGAGGACTGAAGGAATTTTATTATCTTCTCACCCATAAATCGGATGATATCAGATATCAAGCTTGCTGGACGCTTGCAAACATGACTACTAGTACTGTGAGTCAAATTCAGGTATTTTTTTTCCCCTCAAAAACGACTGGTTTCCTTCATTAAGAGTGCTCTTTTTTTCTAAAAAATAAAAAGCATGTGATCAATCAAGGGATTGTTCCACGTCTTTTGCAAATTTTAGAGCACGATGATATGGATATTAGGAAAGAGGCCTGCCAGGCGATTTCCAATATTTGCTCGGTTGGATCTGCAGATCAAGTCAAGTAATCATTTGCAGATTCACAAGAAAAATTGAAAAAATCTTTATTTTACTTTTTTTTTTATAGATTCGTTGTAAACAGAGGATGCATTAAACCTCTTTGTGATATCAAACAAGATGATCCTGAAATCAATAGCGCCGTTCTTTTTGCATTTAAAAACATCTTGAAGGTTGGCGAGGTTGAGAAAGAGTTGACGAATGGAGTCAACGAGATGGCGAATTTGATCCGACTTGCGGGTGGATTGGAGAAAGTTTATCAATTGCAGTTGAACGGTTCCCAAGAAATCTGTGAATTGGCTATGAATGCTATCAGTTTTTTCCGATAAAATAAATTAAATAAAGTACACAAAATGTAGTCTTGCATATTGTAATGTAGAACATATCAGCAATGACGGATAGTGTTTGATTTTCGAGAAGAAAAATTTGATAAATGAGGAAGCTAAACCTCTCGAACGTACGCGTGATATGAGGTGTGTAAAAAATGAAATAAAAGATAAAAAAACCGCGCCAATTCACGCATGACCACAAGCCACATTTGAAAATACAAAACCGACACCGATTTAACAGATTTCCAAATATTTTCAAGGTAACGCTTTAAAACAGCACAACTTGGGTTGGTAATACCGGAGCCAAGTGAGGTAGATGTTTGGGTATGTTTACTATGCTTGCTTGTCAAGGCAGGAGATTGAGGGTAATCCTTGATCATTAGGGGGAGTACGAGAAACTCTTCGGGTTGATCCATACTCTGCTGCCCTCGTCAGTGCTTTTTTATAAGCTCACTTTTGTAAAGATGCCGTTAAAGGTCTCGAGCCCTTTTGAGAATGCTGATAGCAAAATGTGTTTATTTTTTTTCCAGAATTTTTTTAATAAAATTTTAAATTACATATGTGCTTTAAGCTGAGCGGCGGCCGAGAAATATAGGAGAAATTTGAACAGCGAGTTTCGATGTAAAAACCAACGAATTGTGGACGAGTTTTTGCGTGATGGTGAAATGAGAAGCTTGCTGGGCAATTAGCAACGTGTATGCTAACATACCCTGATTAAATTCAGTAAGTGATAATTCAACTGATTTTTCCTTTTTAACAATATTGTAGATGTGTGAATTATTGTCGTTGCATTGAGGGGACTGAAGGCGATTTTAAGGTTAACGAAAGAACGAAGAGCATTACGCATAGAGGAATCAGATGGAGGAAAGAGAAAAATTTACTGATTGAAGCATGGATGCGTAAAAGAAATTTGTGCTGAATTTGTCTGAGATTATAACAGCAAACGATGTGTATATCGCTGAGATTCTTTTGTTGCGAATCGGGTCACTGCAAATTCAAAACTTGATTTCGCGTGAAATATATTTTTTTATTTTTAGTGTACAGTTTGATTTACGATTAATATTCGTATAATAAATGTATTCATTTAACTTAAATAATACTTAAAAAACATATCATCGTTCTTTTCTAAGAAAAAATCATAAAATAAATAAAATTCTATGTTTAACCATTTTCATTTTCAATTCTTTTGTGCCAAAAAAAAATAACGTGTAATTATAATCACGGCGAAACTCTAAACTTATATTGTAAGAAAACGCCGTTAAAACCACCACACACGAAACAACTCCAACCGCAACGTATCTCTGCATCCGTCAACATTTTTCTTTTTTACTTTTATACAATGAAAATAAAACAGACCTAAAT
>JADGJK010000440.1:0-11455 GCA_027600645.1 Nowakowskiella sp. JEL0407
ATTGAAGGGGTGCCGAGTGAAGGACGGTTGGTGCTGAGAAATGAGGAAGTAGCCAAAGACACATACCCAACCGAAGTATTGTCGAAGATCTTGAAGGCGGAAGGAAAGGGATTGTTTGATTCACGAACTGCAGTTTTGGGACATTTGCAGCAAGGAGGAATACCTAGTCCTTTGGATCGTATTCGAGCGACAAGGTTGGCTGTAAACTGTATTGATTGGATTCAAGAAGCGTGCGATGCCGGAAACATGAGTACCGGAAACCTGAAAGGACAACAGAAAGTGTACACCAACGATCCCAAGCATTGCGCAGTGATCGGAATTCGAGGAGCTAAAACAGTGTTCTCACCGGTTGAAGATTTGTTGTTAGAGACTGATGTTATGAAAAGAAGAAGTAAAAAAGAATTGTGGTGGAGCGGATTGCCACGATTGGTCCGAATTTTGGCTAAATATGAATACTTTGACGAACATGAACCAGAACGTGAGGATTAATTTTTTTGTTGGCTTTTTTACTTGTGAGGAGAGGGGTCTTTTGTTGTTTGCACTTTATTTTTTAAGATAAAAACACACACCTTTTAGTTAACTCTTTCTTTTGTTTCTCTCTTTTTTCTGTTAATCAGGGGAGCTCAGTTCTAAACTGTAACTTTGGGAAGAATATTCAAATAGATCAACATCATTTAGATCTCAGTAATTCTGTACACCATTATCTGAAACTAGGTCATAACATCAATTTTAAACAATTTGAATCAAGAAAATCTGTAAAATTTCTATTTTTTCTTGAAAGATATTCGAGGATTCCATTCCACTATCAAGCTTGATTCATATAAATATCAAATATAAAAATAGCTCATAAGAAACAAAGAGTCCAATTACTAAATATCGTTCAAATTGTTCAATTGGAAGAGAGTTCATCTGGGAAAATCCATCCTTTCATCTCACCACCTTCCAAATAGCTCGCATCATAATCAACACTCCAATCTAAATACCGCTCACCATTCTCCGCGGTTTTCTCAACCGGAGTCATCACCGTACAAGAACAAACACCGCATTGAACGGGTCTATGGAACCAATATTTTTGTCGACTTTCGATAATCTTCTGACTAACCGGATTTTCGCTACTCTTATTTTCAAGACCAGTAATGACACCAAATGCTCTAACCAGGAGAATCTTTATCGCAGCATGAGTCACCAAAACTAACGTGAAATCCTCATCTGTTTCCGAATCGACTTTTTTCAAACTGGCAGCAAAACCATACCGATCAATGACTCCATCAACAAATTTCGCCACACGATTTTCGACCTGTTCTTTAGTCGCTTGTAAATTATCAGGACCGTCGAGTTTCTCGTACGAGTCATCGATACTCAAATTTAGAGAAATGTTGGAGTGTGTTGCTTCAAGGGGCTTGTCGAAAGTGGATAGATGGAGAGCCGAAAAATATTGTTTGATATCGGAAAGAGGTTGGAAATGTGCTGTGGGGTTTTGGTGGCCGATATCGTAATGTTCACGGAGAAGTGGTTCGAGTTTTATTGGGGAATTGAGAGCTGATGAGATCGGAATTGCTGTCTGTTTGATAAATACAACAATTAATACTCATAATTAACATTAAAATTATACATATGTTTTGAAAATCGAAAACTGAGTTGAAAAAAAATTGAAAAAAGTAAGGAAAGGGGAAATTACCTCCACAGTGCGGATATAAGGACTAACTAGAATCTCAACTTTGGAATGCTTTGGAATAATCTCAGATAAATGAGTGGCTAACTGTAAAGCTTGTTGCTTTCCGAATGTTGAAAGATAATTATCGTTTGAGCGCAAGGAGTTGTTATTTTCTGGGATGACGGGATCCCAGTCTTGACGAAAGCCGTGGCGACAGATTATAATTCTCTTTGGCATTAATGGAAAAACTTCACAAGTTCTCTTTTTTCGGGTGTTATCGGTTTTGGTGAAATGGCAAAGATGATCTGAAAATGTGCTCCGGTATCAAATTTAAAATCAGCCTCATTAGTATGTTGCTCTTACACAAAACTTTCAAATCATGACTAAATATTTCCGTTTTTTGATGATGATCATTTTTTGCTGATTACATTTGATCTTTTTTGCCAACTTTGGTACAACCGAATCATATGCTATGAATGAGCTCTTGATAATAATTCCTGCTCTACATTTAATTATATTCACACTATATTATATTCAACTTTTCAAACCAAGAACGGTTATAACTAAAACTTTAGATATTCATAGAAAATGTCTGCTTTTTGAGAGGCATAAATCATTTGAAAAATAACAGAGTTGTGTCAGAGGCAGACAATTTAAAAGTGTGAATTCGAAGCCCAAATTGGATTTCCATTGCCATTATATAAGACCAAGTTTGCATCATCCTGTAAACAAAAATAACCCGAATCGCTCCCTGTTCGGGTTGCCCAAATCGCGCCTCTTTTCGAGTTATATATGACAACGTTCCCATCAGTTTGGAAGTTCAAATACGCCGCATTTTGATAGTTCGAATCGCCGCTGTTATCTTGTTGCCCAGCGCGGACTCCAGTCCTCCGGTACGGCATATCGTCCCGATAATCATAGATCACCAAGTTGTTATCGGATTGCATAATTAGAACTATGCGACCGCTAGGTGAGTATATTGCGTTGCATGCGTTCATAACCGTTCCTTTGGTGATGCAACGAGCATTATGCGCACATATGTACCTCCTTTGGCCGTCTAGTACGTTGGAAGCGTAAATAGGTCCTTCACCACCACCATTGCAAGCACCTGCGCTACCTCCGCGTTTTTCAACAAGTGTAGTGTTCCTTTTTTCGAGTATGGCTCCAAAGACTGCACATAATAATGAGGCTAGCGACACCAGCATGAGGGCAACTTTTCCAAAGTTTCTCATCCATTTGCAGGAAGAAGCTGATATTTTGGTTGCCGTGTAACCAATTTGGCATTTTAATGTAAATCTCGATAAGGAGCAATGGCCAACCTTGGCGTGGCGAAGAATATTATGCTCATTTCAAAACGGTACTTAGACATTAAAAACTTTATTTTCCACCTGCATTTCTCAAATAGTTTAACCGCATTACTGCGTTTTTTCTCTCATAAACTTCTTAATAAACTCCTCAAACCTTTTCTCCTCTTCCTCCTTTACCGACTTCAATTTCTCTTCCAACACATTATCAACAATACTCTCGACATACTTTGATATCTGATCGACTTCAATGTTGATCCTATCCCCCACCTTCGTTCCCTTTAGGTTAACATTTTCCAGCGTATAGGGGATTAACATGACAGAAAACAATCGCTCGTCTTTTTTCACGGAGGTGATTGTTAGTGATGTACCGTTCAGACATACAAATCCCTTTGGAATAAGGTATTTGAAAATATCGGGTGATCCGGGTGTTGGGTGTGCTGGAACGTGAAATGTGTATCCTACCGAATTAGGTGGATCGGGAATGATTGATTGAATTGTAACAGTATGATCCACATGACCCTATGAGTGAAAATAAAACTTGAAATTAGTTCTTCAAATAAAAATCCTTGGATCGAGGGCAACAAGTATTAGTAATCCCGGATAAATTAAACCAACCTGAACCATATGTCCCCCAAATCGCGACATTGAATTAAGAGCTCTCTCCAGATTCACCAAATCTCCAGGTTTCAAATCCACCAGATTCGTGAGTCTTTTAGTTTCGGGCGCGACCGTGACTTCGAATGAATCTTTATCGAATGCTGTTACCGTCAAACAAACACCATTTACCGCAATCGAATCGCCCATATTAACGTCCGCCAACACAATCCCAGCATTTTTAATTTTCAATAACCCGGAATCGGATTCAAAAAACGCAACTTCACCCATGCATTCGACAATTCCCGTAAACATTTTGCGTCAATGGGAATTGATATAAATGGCAAATCAAGAACGAAACCAAGAAGCGACAATTTATATTGGAAACCTCGACGAACGAATGACCGACGCTCTCGTCTGGGAACTCTTCCTCCAAGTCGGCCCCGTTATAAACGTCCACCTCCCAAAAGACAGAGTGTCGCAAATGCATATGGGCTACGGATTCTGCGAATTCATGTCGGAAGAAGATGCAGATTACGCTATAAAGATTATGAATATGGTGAAAGTTTATGGTAAACCGTTACGAGTCAATAAAGCGACCGCGGATAAAAAGAATCTGGAAGTTGGCGCCAGTTTGTTTTTGGGTAATTTGGATGAGGCTATCGATGAGAAATTGTTGTATGATACGTTCTCTGCGTTTGGTGTGATTGTACAGACTCCCAAGGTAATTGAATTTGTGGGGTTATTTGGGAATCATATTTCTCTGCTGCGCATTTTCTTTTGATCTGATTATTATGCTAATTCTTTGCTAAAAGATCGCCAGAGACGAAGCTGGAAATTCTAAAGGATATGGCTTTATTTCTTTCGACAACTTTGAATCCTCTGATACCGCCATCGAGTCAATGAACGGTCAATTCCTGATGAACAAGCCAATAACAGTCTCCTACGCATTCAAGAAAGACGGGAAAGGCGAACGACATGGAAGTATGGCCGAGAGAATCCTGGCTAGTGAGGCGAAGAAGAACGTATTACCGAATAGGCTATTCGCAGATATTCAAAATCCGAACGCACTCCCTGTTCCAGTTCAGGCTGCTCCTCAAGCTGCTCCTTTACCCGGTATGATGCCTCCACCCTCATTCATGCCTCCTCCGAATATGATGCCTCCGCCAATGGGTGTTGTCCCAAACATGTTTTCCGGTATGCCACCCGCACCGATTCCTGGAATGCCGTTACCCGGCATGCCTCCAATGGGTATGCCACCAAATTTTGCAGTACCACCTTCATTTGTTCCTCCCCCACAACAACCTTGGTCATGAGAACCAGAATTTTGTTAATTTTAAGTGATCCGATGAACATTTTCAATTCCGGATTTATATTTAAGTGCTTATGAGTTTCAATAAACGCAATTTAATTTCCGTCAAATTCAAATTTTATTTTTGAGTGCATATCAACATCATGTCCAAACTTGTAAAAAAAAAAATCATGATACAAATTGAACGTCAAATATAAAAATCTCATATGTCATAAATGTAAAAAAACAACTAATATCAAATATAAAAAAAAAGATACCGCATGGTAATTCTTTAAAATGAAGTTATAACCAAAAACTAAAACCAAAAAAAAGGAATGGGGAAAAATGAAAAAATGAAAACTGCTCTAGTTTGATTTTAACGCGGTAAATTCGCCAAACTCGAACTCAACACCGAACTATTTCGATTCATGGACGCCGTTACTCGCGGATAATTCGACCCTACTGATCCCACTACAGAACTCCCACCATTTCCAGATCCAACCGTCAAATTTTCGTCTCCGTGACTCATTCGTCTCCAGCTGGTTCCCATGGGCCCTCCGTTTCCACCCAAACTGCTTCCGCCATTGTTGAACATCGAAGATCCACTGAATCCACTTACGCTACCAACTGAATTCGAGTATCCGTGTCCACCGCTGTAACTTCCAAACCTACCACCCCCATTTCCGGGTGATAATACAGGAACTGTCTTCCACTTTAGTACCGCAATCAACGGAATATGCGTGCTCGGGATCTCTTTAGTCGGCAACTTTTTGAGTCGTGAGAAATGAGTGGGATTAGGGTTCACGTAAGGCACGGGTGCGGACTTTTCGATGGGCGTGCCGAATGGTTGCTGGGTTTGTTGTTGTTGCTGGTTTCGCGATAAATAGCTAAACGTCGTAGGGTCACCGCCAATAACAGGTGCAGAATTCCGTTTGAGCTTCAACGATTCAAATTCAGGTGAAGTATCTGGTGTGTCGACAAACCGTTTGTGGGGTTCTTCATCTGCTTGCAACTTCTCTCCTTCTTCGGCTATAATACCATCAAGCAATCCGCCAGGGGCCGATTCACCTTGTTCTTGAGCCAACTTTTCTTCTCTTTCGATGCGTTCCATTTCGTTCAAGGCTTTATCGAGATCCGTCAACTTCAACTCACCAAGAACGTCTCGAATCGATATCGTTCCGCTAGTGTATAATATATGATCCGCAACCTTCCCAGAAGTCTCGCTGGGTTTAAATGTGTACGCTAAATCTCTTTTATCGTATGCAGAAGCCAACTTGGTCCCGTTCCGCAAAAAATATTGGTTCTGTTGCTGTTGAGAAACCAAATATACTGGTTGGTTGGATTCAAATGATCGCGGAGATGAACCGTAGCCCGAATAGATCTTTTTTTGGAATTGAACTGGTGATCCAACGTCTGCTCCGCTTCCCACACTCGTGCCCGCTTGTAATACAGTGGTAGTATTTCCAGAAGTCGTCGTTTGCCCTTGCGCAGTAGAAGTCGGAATACTAGCTGGGCCGTTGGTGGAAACTCTTCCATACAAAACTCGGCCTCTAACAAGATAATCCAAAACGTAATCACCGCTCTTCGCTCGTAAATCTCCCGCGATTACAGTCGGCGTATCTTTGTCTCGCTTTTCCAACCACTCCATCAACTTCATTGCTTGTACCAACTTAATTTTCTCTCCACTCGGATTCTCGTATTTGTAGAACTGTGTATTGACAATTCGCACTCGTAGTGGTTTTTGTGAATTTCGGGTCTGGAAAACACATATTATCGCAACTTCGTTTTGCGGCGGCGGTTCTTTTGAAATGATTGGCGCTTGCGGTTCATTTAAGGGATTGGCGGCGGTGGTTGTCGCGTTTGCAGAGAAGAGAGTAGCCGGGATTTTAGATTCATCATGTTCTTGTTCGGCATAAATAAATGCTTGTACTGCTAAAAGCTGGAATCGCGGTTCCATATAGAATATAGCACATCCGTGTGGCTCGTTCATATCTTTAGATGGTATAGGTGGACGTTTTTGCTGCTGGTAGTGTCCATCGTACCCAAGTCGCAATAATTCAGGTAAGAAATGCTGTTTGAAATCTTGCGGATATAATTCCTAAATGTAAGATACATATTTGGGATTTACACAAGGAAACGAAACCATTAAACAACTACCACTCACCTGAAGACAAACAAAATCGGGGGTATAATACGCAATCTCATCTAAAATTTTCTCTCTTCTCGATTCCCAACTTTCAATTTGTGTATCACCCTCAATCTCCAAATCCTTCTGCACATTATATGACATAACCGTAAAATGTCGCGAATCAACAATCTCCACCCCTCCTTTCTTCCACAATCGATGAGGAATACTCATTACACCATCAACACCACGAAATAATACTCTCGGAACTTTCAGCAACGGACACCCATCTTGTACTTCTTCCACCGTCCCTATTTGTTTCTGCGCCATGGAAATACCAAACTGTTGCGGCTGATTCGAATCGCGTCGTTTGTATGCCTGCGTTTGCTGGTCCTTATCCGATTGATAAGAGCCAAAGTTCACAACTGGTGGTGAAATTCCCAACGTCGTTGCAACTCCGTACGACCCGTTCACAGAATTTTGCAAACCGTACGATCCCATTGGAATGGAACCTGGATTGAGAGAGTTTAATGGACCGTGAAGACCGTATGACCCGACATTCAAAGATCCAGGGTTTACGTTCAAGGATAGACCCCCGTACGAACCAACATTCAACGATCCGGTTTGCGAGCCTCTTCGTTGCTGCGATACACTCAACCCGTACAAGCTTTCAGATAATGACTGGATCTGCTGTTGCTGCATAGCCAACTGATCCAGCAATTGTTGTTGTCGCGTTAGCAATAATAATTCATTTCCCACTCCTGAATTCCCACTGGGAGCAGCCTTATCATTATAATCCCCGAATATAATCTCATCTTCTTCGTAATTCTTGAAATTTGTTTGATGATCATCTAATTCAAGTGGGAAAGTCAACTCGTCCAAATGCTCGGCTTCGAGAATAGGTGAGCGTCGAGAAGGGGTTCGGAAGTGTTGCTGTTGCTGAGAAGAAACTCCAACACCGCCATGGCGAGATTGAACCCGTGACTGGAGGTCTTGTTGCGATAATAAGTATTGCTGATTTATGAATAATTGCTGCTGTTGGATCGATCGTGGAGAAGTGGAGAGATTTGGCAGACGAGGCGGGAAAAGCATTGAGTTTGCAGAGATTGTATTTGTGTTAGGATTCACTAACGAGCTTGGAGAACCGATCGGGCCGAGCGGAGAGCCTATGGCCCCAAATTGGTTTGAAGGAGGGAAAGAGGTAGGTTTTGGGACAGAAGAGGAAAAGTTGAAAGAAGAAGAGAAAATGGTGTCGATGGGTCTAGTAATAGTCGTTGGTGTTGTGCCGGAGGGTGGAGGACCTGGAGCAGAATAAAAGTCGCGACTTGTCGGTCTGTTGGACATTTGATTTAGTTTGGAAGCAATCTTTTTGTCGGAATAGATAAGCTGTTGGAGCAAATATTAAAAAGCGAAATACAGAAATAAAAACAAACGAGAGTTACTATTGTTATCAAAAGTTTTGAATTTGTTTTATCCTGATCCAAATTTGTGTCTCACGATTGCGGTCAAAAATTTCGCAATACGTCGCCCATGGACTTTTATCTCGATAACTTATCTTTTGCGTTTAATTCTTCACTTTGCTCAACTCTCGGCGTTCTTTCTGGTCATAATCTGGCCTCAAAATCATACGTTGACGGTTTCATTCTTATTACTGGTTGCGACTCCTCCGCAATTGCTTGGAATTCCGCTAAATAGTATTAAATTGTCGAATTATATTTAATTAATCCTGATTTTTTAATTTATAGCTTGGCTGGACTCGGCTACAACATATTCGCGGGTGTGAATCGAAACGAATCTTTTCAAAACATCAGCGCAAAATACAATACCGACCAATCCTCAACATCCGGCAAAATCATCCCATTTAAGATAGACGTACTCAATGACGAAGATATTCAAAAAGCATTCGAATTCGTCCAAAGTTACCTTTCTTCACCACCCACACCAATAGCTTATGATTCCCACGAAGACGAGAACGACCCCACATACACAACTTTCCCAAAACAATATTTAATTGCATTAATCAACACGCACTCAAAACCACTGTTTGGTCCGTTGGAATTAACGAAACCGGAAGAGTTGATAAACACCTTTGAGAATAATGCGATTTCGGTTTTGAAAATAATCAATCAGTTTTTGCCGCTTTTGAGGGAATCGCAAGGAAGAGTATTAAATTTTTCACCTGGAAGTGGAGTTGGTCCTGGAGTCGGTGGATACGTGGCGTCTAAAACGGTATGATAATGTCAGCCTAAATTTACATTTGTTCAGATTAATTTTGTTCTTTCGTGATTTTCAAGGCGTTGGAAACATTAACTTCTACATTAAGGATTGAATTATTGAATTGGAAAATACCCGTGATCCTCATCGAAGTCGGAGGAAACGATTCGTCACTTTATTCTAAAGCAGCTACAACATTCCCTACACCCTCAAACCAAGATAACTCTAAACTTTCTTCTCCAACAACTTCTTCGTCTCCTACACTATCAGCAGCAAACCTAATGTCAACTTACACACCTCTACTGACATCAACACAATCACTTGCAACTTTAACACGGAAAAACACCACGCAAGAACCAGTATTTAGGGCGCTCCAGCATGCGATAACATCGCCGTATCCATTGTCAAAGTATTTGTGTGGAATGGACTTGAAAGTTGCAGAAGGTTTGCGGAGGTGGGTTCCAGAACAGGTTTTGGAATTTGGGTTTTTGAGCTTTGTGGGGAGGGAGAATGAAGAATTGAAGCACGACGATCAGGATAAAGTTGAGTAAAAAAGATCGATAACAATTCATGCGAGTTTTTAGTTTATTGTATATACACTCATAAATAAATTACCATCCAGCTCTCCCAATATGAAATGAGAGAGGCAAAATTCAATCAATCGTAAATAAGTCGACAGTAAGATCAGAGTCAGAGCATGCGCAAAGTGCAACTGTGAATGGAGTGGAGAGGTATTCCCATTTTACGTTTTTGTTTTAAACCATTTATTGAGCAGAGTACATATCATCTTCGTTTACTATAAATTTACCAAATAATCAATTAACTATGTCTAAAGTTCACAAATAAAATTCAACTTTTGCTCTCAGCATTTTCTGAAAGGGCTTGAGACCTTCTACGGCAGCTTTACAAAAGTGAAGATATAATTAGGAGAAATATTCAACACTAATAAAGATATAAATAAAACAAGCGGATAGAAGCACTACTGCCCGCAGCAATGCAGCGCCGCAAGACACGACAAGCGCATACCAGCGAATATCTTCACTTGCAAGATGATAGAGAAAGGAAGTCTCCCGAAGAAGAAGTCCCCATGATCCCAGAACCACGGTGCAAGTTGTGTTGTGTTGAAATCCAAGTGGGTCGGAAGGTTGTCAAACACGTCAGTATTGAATGGCTTTATCTGTAACGGAATATTAATTTTGACTGCTCAGCTTCAGCCCTTATTTCCGCCGTTACCGAAATTCGCTCTGATCACAAGACTCGACTTCCCCGCTGATGATTTCTAATGATTACGAATCAAATACGCAATCCTCTACATTATTCTACATTATTCTCATAACTTCCAGTGGCATAGCTACCACTATAAAAAGCTCATGATTTTTCTTTTGTATCAGATTAGAAAAATATATTAAATCTTTCTTAAAATCAAACAAAACTCTTGCACTCTCTCTCAATACTAACATCAACTGAACCTTTGCACTTAACTTCTGAAATCAACTTATCGCCATTCGCACACATTCTGTATCATCTGGTAGCAGCTGAATCACGATCTAAAATATGGAAGCCTTCAACGCCGAACAAATCCTGCAGCACCTCCACCACGAAAACGAGAACCTAAACACCCAGCCCCAAGCAATTCAGAATGAAAACGCGCTCGCCGCCCAACAAATTCAAGAACTACAGAACCAGCACGCTGCTGCACTCAACGCCAATGAGAATCTCATAAACCAAATTCAACAGATCACCCAAAACCACGCAAATCAACTGACTGAACTCCAAAATATGATTCTTCAACTCCAACAACAAATTGCCGCTATTCCCAACGTCCCAAACGCACCTAATGCCCCTGCTACTGAACCTCGCTTACCTGAATTTCGAATGCCTTCTGTCCAGCTGCCATCCTTCTATGGAAATGTAAAGAAACTACCCTCATACGAAGCTCAAACGATTATTGAGAATTACCTTCAGTCAGCGGAAGAGAAGGCCGAACTCTATGGATTCCTTGCGGATGACACTTTCCTGACCTATAATCACCAACCGACCTACGTAAAATGGATTAGCCAGGGACTTACTGGACATGCTGAAACAACTTGGAGAAGCCTTCCCGTTGATAAGAAACCAACAACTTGGACCACCTACAAAAAATAGATTAAAGATACATTTAGCTCGAACCTAACTCTCGACCAAGCTATCAACGCAATCCACAAACTCACCCAAAAGGGATCCGCTGTTACATACACACTAAAATTCAACAAACTTGTATCCGCTATGAC
>JADGJK010000441.1:0-11376 GCA_027600645.1 Nowakowskiella sp. JEL0407
ATCATTTATAAATCGCCCCTTAAAGTGGTCAGTATAACTTTTTAAAAGTAAAAAATGAAATCTAAAACTTACTATTTTTCTATTTATTAAAATTAAGATAAAATAAGTCATGTATCACAGATTTCATCTTATGATGTGTATCTTTTTGAATATAAAAAAAAAAAAAATTTAAATCAAGTATAATCATATTCCTATTTTATGTATCTGTTTAACTAATTTGTAAGTTTGAATTACGAATAGTCTTGTTGGCTCGACCGATTTCTTTTGATAATCCTTAATATATCAATAATGAAACTTGAATAAACAAGCAGGGAAATCTTAATACCTTTGAGTGAACAACCGGTAAAACAATTTCGTTCAAAAAATATATTGAATCGGGTTTCAAAGAGGGATTTCATTTCAGCTTTGAAGCAATCGTGAATTTTCTCATCAGTGAGAGCGACCCCCTCTCAAACGTCGTAGGCGTGCTTTCCCAACGTCAAACCATTAAACCAACTTTCGAAGCATGTTGCAACAAACTGATGGAAGTTAAAACCTCATTTTGGCGAGAATGAAGCGCATCCCAAAGTTGAGGTGACATAATCGGCATATGCCGTCTTTCAAAAAATCAAAAGTATCATCTGTCCGTTCTGAAACTGAGAATCTACGACCCGTTTCTTTAGGGTCGGCAAACTTAACCATCACCTCTGGATTTATAAAATACAAAGTCTATTGAGATAATATTTCTCTGAAATTAGTATTCCTTGTGTTCTTAGTTTCGATTGGTATGCTCGATATATTAATAGTTTTTTACATTTGAATATCAACTCTTGGCTTCGATTGGTATGTGATAGTTTTTTTACAATTGAAAATCAACTCGTAGTAATTAAAAAATAAAATGTATTCAAGCAACATCCGATCCTCTCATTCGAAAATGAAATTACAATTCTGCAAAAAAGTCCTGATAGCCACCAAGGGGACACCATGACGCATGCCAGTATCTTCATCCCACGAAGAATGCAAACCCACCAACAAACCATCCTTTGCAGTAATGAGAGGAGCACCAGAATGACCCCAATAGGTCCAACAATCATGTTTCATAGTGCCGATTTCCTCATTATCCAGGGGATCAACATTTTTGAGCATTCCCCTAAACCTACCCTCGGAGACTTCCAAAACACAATAATTAGTTTTCTTTCCGGGGACATCGGACTCGAGATCATCCTGACCAGGCTGACCAATGCAAATTAACTTTGTTCTTAGCTTGGGAGGGTGCTGGGCAATGGAGATAAATGGAAACTCGATATTATCAACATTTGTAGACATGGATTGGGACGAAGACTTTTTGGAAATGATTTTCGCGAGGGCCAAGTCCAGTTTAAAGTCGTAGTATTGGCAGTCGACAAGCACGGGGGTACCGTCAGAGAACAGCAGCCACTTTCTGGTCACGAGCTCCCTTTGCGAGTCGCCGAAGCAGTGGGCGCACGACAGGACCCAGCCCCCCTTGGAGACACACACCGCAGACCCCGCCTCTTCCTGCGCAAACAGCAACGCAGCTCGCAGGGCAGCAGCCACTGGCCCACTCAGCGACTCCGAGTGTGTCCCGCGCTCCAGCTGCTGTTGCTTGTCTTGCAGCAACCGCCACTCGCTGTGTGACATGGCAGAATGGCGTGTCAAAGCGCTCGCTCTACTGTTTACGCGAACAAAATGGCTAGATTTTTGATTCTTCTTCAATTAATTTATGTTTCTTGGATCCTCGACCTGCTCCAACTTCAAACTATAAAAAAAAATGAAAATTTAGCGATTTGGAGCTGAACAATGTCAATTTTTTTTGTACCATTTGCTTGACAAACTCTACGCACTTTTCCGCATTTGGCAACTCTTGTATCAGCATAGCAATCGTAGGTGTCGTAAACCCATATAGTTCTGGCCCACTAGCATTGCCCAATGGTATTGATCGGATGGAATTTGCAACTATGCAACACCGAAAAAAATAAATAGATACCATGATAAGCATGCTAATCATAATCTCACAATCAGAAAAAACCTTTTATTACTTGCGCCCATGCTGTAGACGCAGTACTAGCGTTAATCTTTGATCCCGTCTCTGTTGTGATTTCAAATATCGGTCCATCGTCACCTTTCAAAACTGTCGCAATATACTGCGAAAGTTTATCTCCATCCGACATACTCGCAAAATCCCTTTTCAATAACAAGATAAACCATAAGCAATAAAAAATAAAACCCCGTTTCAATCTCAGGCGTACCTGATAATCGTATACCCAACCGGAAAAATATACCTCTGATTATGATACTTTTCATTCTCATACTCTACCGTACCAAGTGAAACCAACTTAATCTGTCCAAACTGTATCGGCAACACAGGTCTCCCAAACTCGTCTCGTTCGACTTTATGTACTTTCCGCACAATCATGGAAAAATTTCTCCGCGTGCGTCGTTTCTTTGGTTCCGTTGAATCTATACTGCTTCCTGTTTCTTCGCTTATGGTGTTGTTTGTTATTGAGAGGTTGGATCGGTTGTGGGTTGGTTTTGGTGTATTTGTGTTGGATATTGAGTGTGTGGATTCAATGTCCGAGTTGGGGCCCGTGGTTTCGATTTCTGATTCAGAGTCTGAGGTTGGAGGTGAGTCTGTCGGTGTTAGTTCCTGCGCGAGTCTATCTAATAAATCACTTTGAGAGAGAAAATTGTATATTTTAGTTTCAAATAAATACAACTGGAATTCGATGGGATAACGAAATGTAAATCGGTGCTACAAGTAAAAACCTTTTCTCTTTGCGTAGGTGGTTGAATTCCTGCAAAACGTGTTGCAGCTCATTTTGCAGAATACCTTCTTCCTAATTACATAAACGTTTTCAGCAAACATCCTTTAAATACAGAATTAGCGATATACCTCGCACAGTTTATTGTATCTGCTCAGGAGAAAATTGTATTCGTTGTTCTCCATCATTTTGTTTCTTTCAATGTTTGTGACACAGTAGGCTTGGAATTCCTGGTCATCAGAGTCTGTATCGTCTTCCGAATCTTGATCAAAATCGCCGCGTGTCCGGTCATTCGGATTCTCAAACTCTAACAAGTCTTCTTCTTCCTCGTCTTCGCGTTTCTGCGGCTTGAATATATTTATTCGGTACTTCACCTACTTCCGCTGAATCTTTGCGAGTATTATTCAAATAGCGGTCTGGAAATAAATAGAATTAAAAAATAGATTAGCAATAAACCCCGTTTCAGATAAAATAAATTAAGATTGAGCATGTGCTCCCCATTTCAACTTGCAAATTGGACATGACTAAATCTCCGTACTCTTTAAGCCCAGTTATATATAAGCTTGCAGCTATAGCCTCCGCGCAATTTAACTTGAACGGTCTGCCGTGGTACTAAATCAAAATCATTTTCTTTTAGAATCAAACAGAATAAAAAAAATTACAAGTGTTCTCAGATTACAAAGTCGTTCATGCGGTGATCGGATTCTTTCAAATGGAATTTTATCAATCGGCGCCCACGAACATTCCACAACTGCGTTTCCACCAACCAGATTTCACTAATTCTCTATTTGCCGGAGATGCAGATTGCTTTCCACCTGGACTCAGTACTATTTGAGATGTTCTTGATTCATTGATGATTTGTGTGTGTGTTGCAGAGAGTTCACTTACCAATGTGTTTCCTTGACATTGTTGCACCAGATCTCCCAGATTTCCAACAGCCGATTCTGAAAAATCTCTGTCCGACTTGGAGTGATTTTATCACTCCGAACCGTTCTAAACGTTTCCTTAAACACCTTTGTGGATCGCATTGTCCAAAATCCTGAAATAAGATTTCAGGTTATTGGTGAATTATTTACAAACGTGTCCGTACCCACATTACCAAATTTATAGGAATCTTTTCTGATTTTGTGTGATTATCTACGTACGTAATGCAATTACAGTATCAATATACAATCGTTTTTGCTTCAAATATGAAACAATTCAAAACTTTACCAGATTCATTTAAGCTCAGGTCGGCGATATTCAGTTCATCGTTCTGTAACTCATCATTGGCACGAGAAAATACTTTTCCAGATCGTTTATTTACGTGTTTTCCTTTGCTATTGTGTTGTTTTCCCTGATGAATTTTTTCTTATTGCTGAAGGAAATACGAAAAGACTGAAAAAATGAGCAAAACGTTTGAAGTGCAGGATTTTACGTTTCTTCCGATAATCGTGGAAATTATGGATAATCTGAGTAAATCTAATATCCCGGATGTAAACGCTGACATACTGACTCGTGAAACGGCAAAACTCGTTAGTTTACTTACTCAATCTGCGTTAAATTTTATGCGTGCTGATTCATTGAATAAAGACTGTACAATTAAAGAATAAATTAATCGCCGCGCAATCGAATCTGGAAGAATTACTGGGGATAAACAACTCGATTGAAGAACAGAATCAAATTTTGGAAAACAACTTGAAATTTCTGGAAACGAAACAGTACGATATGGTTGTTTTTTAAGCTTATTCAATTTACTTTCATTTTCGTTTGGTTTAGAAAACAATTGGATAAATAACTTTCACTGCCGTTATTCCAAAAGGCAGAAACATTAGATTCGTGATTTGACTCTGTTATCCAAGATACCAACCCAGAAATCAAAATGGATACGTCATGAAAACTCATAAATATAACTTTTTATTATCTTCTTTAATCGTGGTTTGTTTAATTCTCTTTCCATTGTGTCTGGCATTTGCAGCATTTGTAAAAAGTTGTCATCGGTTCATCCGCAGATCGTATCTGTAATTGAAAGAAATACGCTCGTTCACCACCACATCCCTTAATAGGGCAATTTACTGTTTCAATTGAACATTAATTGCAAAATTTCGTTCACTTGTGTTCATACTCAAATACCTTCAGTCGCTTGAACATTTTCCCATGCTTCTTCACCACCTAATACATCTTCTTCTTCTTTCCGTTTAAAATATGCTTTAGCAGTCACCGGCTAAAAACAAAATTGTCAACTTTTACAATTTTAATACATTTTCACAAACCTTTTCAACGGGCGCTTTATATGGACAAGCGAGACAAAGAAACTCGAAGGAATTAGATTTATTAATCGTTAATAAATTCCCACAAACTGGACAAAAATACATTTTGTCAAAAAGGCGAACCAAAAAACAAGAATGTTGCAGTTGTTTGAACAATCTTCACAATTTCGAAAATGGATGTTTACCGATGAGAAATTGTCAGAGTTGCGATCTTCGACATTTAATAAAAGCATTGAAAGGTGTAGATTGTTGATTGAAGAAGAAGAGGTTTGTGAATTTGCTGAACCACTTTGGAATTGAAATTAAATGCTGTTTTGTTTTTTTTTTGGAAAGTTTTTAACTTTGATGGAGAATGGTAGCAGTGTATCGGAAGAAACAGCCCGATCGGCCGCAAGAGAAAAAGCATCGAAAATTGAATTTATAAAGCAAACTGAACAATCGACGTATTTGTCGGCGTTTGAGAGTAAAGTATTTGACTATGGGAAAGTTTTGAAATTACACAAGAATGTTCAGGTGAGTTGGAGTTTATTTTTTTTTTATGTTCTTTGAAATATGATCCAATTTTCGTATTTTGTAATTTAGGAAACCGCAATCATGTTTATCAAAAGATATTATTTATTGCACACTATCCTCGAAGATGATCCAAAAACCATGCTGTAAAAAAAAACCCCCCCGCTCCGTTTAAACACAATCGTAAAAAAAAATATTCATTCATTTTTTTTTCAGGATCGCCGCAATATTTCTTGCAATGAAAACAGAAAACACTTCATTAGGATTAAACCCGCTCGATGAGTTTCTGAGAAACGTACCTAATCCACCTTCTCGCGAGGTCGTAATTGAACAGGAACTCCGCTTATCACAAGGCTTAAATTTTGAATTTTCGGTTAAACATTTGTCATGGAGTTTACATGGATTCTATCTTGATATTCAAGTAATTTATTTTGATTGATATTTATTTATTTATTCAACATCGTTGTAGGCGTATGTACGAACGATTTCCGCACAGTCAGATAAACAGAACCAGTTGCTTTTGGCCGATGCATATCCCAGAGCGTTAAAATATCTCGACGCGGCGAATTTAACGGATGTAACGCTTACACATTGGCCTTCGCAAATTGCTTTAGCGTGTTTGATTCGGGCGGCAAAGGAACAAAACGCAAAGAATCAATCGTTTGAAGAATTGATGAATAGGTAAGATATATTTTTTCAAAATCGAGTTTTATGTGCAATGGGGTTTATATTTTTTTGCATAGATATTTAAATGAAAAGTTTAAGGATGAACAACGGTGGGCGGGGGTGCAAGAAATATTGAGATCCATTAAAGAAAAATTGGTAAACAACCCACCACAACAAATCAATAAAGCGGCGTTGAAGGAAATCTCGGAACGGTTGAATGGATGTCGGAACCCAGAGTTTATCAGAGATTCTCGAGTGTAAAAAATACTTTCTTTTTTTTTATACCAGTTTTTTTGGCTAATTATGTGTTTTATTATTTAGGTACAAAATGAAACAAGAATTTCTTTTAAGAGAAAAGGATGAAAAAAGAAAGATTAAAATTAGGAATCGAGGGTCTTTAATGGCTGAAATGAACAGCCAATTTCCAGCTTTACCGGTGTAGAAAACTAATAATAAAATGTCTTCGCCATTTTCTCGTTCAATAAAATCAAACGTTGAATTATTTGCAACAATTGGGCGTCATTGCTTTGTTCTGGTTCCTTATGTCCCAGGTTTCTGAAGAAACAGTAGATAAACAAAGAAAAAAATGAAAAATATCCCGAGATTCTTTTGTTCATAAAAGTGAATTTGTGTACGGAAAATAAAGAATAAATAAACAACAAGGAACCCAACTAATTAATTGCAATGGTTCTAGTTGGGCCAAAGTTTAAAGATGTATAATTCAACAACTCGAGCGTTCTGAATGTGTTTTAGTAAATCAAAAAAATTGAGACGTATAATCTAACAGTTTGATGTGATTTAAAAAAAAAATAAAAAAAAATCATGTTTTCTCGCTTTTGAATTTTGTTAAGCTTGTAAGGTTAATTTCTTATTTTCTTTTGTTACACGTATCGTTGGGTGTTCATTGTGTATCTCTACTGAAAGCCTCATGCTCTAGATCTTTGATGTCATTGACCTTCTCCATAAATTCACAGAGCAGAAAATAATCATTGATGATACCGATAGCTCTTGTTTTTTTTTTTCTTCAAGCAAATTGGCAAATAAATCAAAAGGAAACAAAATTATTCTTTAGGATATAATTATTTACACGTTTTGTCTCTCGAATCTCGTTTCAAAGACACCTGTAATCGATCAATAATGAGAAAGTTACTGTATCATTTACTTCTCATTTGCAAGATAGTAAATTTCTGAACGATAAAGCTCTCTTTGCTCAAAATAACGGTAATGTGATAGTTTATAAATATCTACTTAAGCATATGTTTTATTGTCAAAGTTTTTAAGCCCAACGGACTCTAAGAAAATTTCACTTTCTAGAACACACGTTTCATAATTTCTTCAATCAAAGGCTGCAACTTCTTCCTCGTGTACTCAACCCCCACCTGTCGAAAGCAGTAAACTCCACTCGGTTTAGTCACCACTTCAATATCCTCCAAATTCATGGGCGTCTTTAGCAATTCCTCCACAATCACGTCTCTATCAGCGACATTCACTCCATCGCCAAACATAAATACCCACTCTCTCTCCGCACCACGTCCATTGACACCCTTATGATCAAACGACGTCATAACCACCAATAAATCTATCCGTCGTTCACTTCTCCACTCTTCGAATCTTTCAAACAATACCTTCCAATCCCCATCACGCTGCAACCACCCACCATCGCCTCTGAAAAACCAATTCAAGCTACTCATACCCAAAAGTTTCCTACTAATTATCCACTCCTTATAGTCCTTTCGCAATAAATCGCGGCTACTCAAGTGTCTCACTGAACTCTTTGCATCGGATAACCGTTCAAAATACTCGCGTTGGAAAGTTTCGCGGTTAGGTGTGGATCCAAACACATTGGTCGATAAGAATTCCACCGCATCGACATCAGTTTGTGTGGTTCGACCTTGATCCGTTCGAAGGTTCCCAGTATCAATCAAGATCGCCGATAACAATAGTTTCCCCAGAGTCGGATCAAACTGATCAGAATTCGAAGACAAATATTCTTTATATTTTTCCGCGACAAGAGAACAAGTTGACCCGACGACCTTTATGATTCTCGGATTGGCGGTGAGGTAACTTCCGCTATCCACATGATGATCGATAACCCCGTCCACAGTATCGCCAAGAAACTCCAACCCGTTGGCTAATTTATTATGATCGGTGAGGATCAATTTAAATCCAGCTTTATCCAAGCTTTTGAAATCGATTTCGTCTAAATAAGTGAGATTTTCGTGGATTAAATTTTCCGAGGAATTCGGCGGAATTTCAATGGGCTCAACGGACGGGAGGACGCTATAACGAAAGGCATAATCGCAATCTAATCGTAATTTAAAGTCATCTCGCGGGATACCAGCCAATGGAATAAAAGTAGAATTTGGCTGTTGGAGTTGGCGAATGTAGGAATAGCCGATGGCGGAACATAAACTGTCTAGATCCGCGGATTCGTTTCCGAGGACGAAAGTCAGGTTTGATCTGGAAGTGGATTTGAGGCGTTGTTTTGCGCTGTTTAGGAAACTCTGCAAACTCATATGTGCCATTCGGTCAAGAACCTTCTCATAGAAATCGAGCTCTTTTCAATCAAAAAATTAAGTTTTTTTTTTGTGTGATTCGCAACAAAGATACGATTTTAGTGTGGGAAATTTCTTCTAAAAATCCAATTTTGAAACGCCCTATCATTTCAAGTTGGTGCAGTCGTATTTCAGATCGTTGACACAATCTCACTTAAGTTGTATCTTGATTATCATGTTGGCATCAGCTGCTGATTTCTTCTTTCTTAGAGGAAGGTCAACCGTTTCTTCGAATATTCTAAGTTGATCTACACTCCTCTATTTCACATACTCTTGCACAATTATTTATCATGATTGGGTTCATCCCTGATTTCATTACTTCCAAATCTTTTCTTGAGGTTTTTCTAAAAATATATTGGTGAAAGGTTGATAATTGAATGTTTTAGTAAGAATGTGGAATTCAGGGGTGATGCGAATACAAGGAGACTTCGGCAATGAATGTGTGATCCCACGAGAAATTTACGTGATCAGATACAAGCGAGATAAATATATTGCATTATAAATTAAATATTATCCGAAAGTTGATAATTTTAGATCCTTGAGAAGAATTGCCAAGGTTACTGAAAATTTTCCGGGCATTGTTTGTTTTTGACAAAGACGTGTCACACCAACAAAAAAAGTTTGTAAACATCAACAGATCTATTACTTTCTATCGTTGTTGTTTATTCTAATCTTTTTTATTTTTATTCTATTTTGTAATTGTAGAAGAATTCCACCATGGGTCTTTCAATTTCAAAACTTTTAAGCGGCCTGTGGGGCAAAAAAGAAATGCGTATTTTGATGGTTGGTCTTGACGCTGCCGGTAAAACCACTATTCTTTACAAACTCAAACTCGGTGAAATCGTTACCACTATCCCCACGATCGGTATGTAGAACTAGTAAAAATTTTACGTAATCTATATACTTAACCCAATCTCCTTTTTTGTGGGGTGTGGTATGGAAATTTTTGTGTTTAGGTTTCAATGTCGAGACTGTAGAATACAAGAACATTAGTTTCACTGTGTGGGATGTAGGAGGGCAAGATAAAATTAGACCATTGTGGAGACACTGTCAGTATTTCACTTGCGACAAACTCTTGGTCTTTCTAACCATTTTTTATTTTTAGATTTCCAAAACACCCAAGGTACTTTAAGACAAATTTACTTGAATTTCACTGCTGAAATATTTGGGATATTAACGTTTTTGCAATAAAAGGTATAATTTTCGTGGTTGACTCGAACGATCGTGACCGTGTGAGCGAAGCCCGAGATGAATTGCAACGTATGTTAAATGAAGATGAACTGCGAGATGCGATCTTGCTTGTCTTTGCAAACAAGCAGGACTTGCCGAACGCTATGAACGCTGCTGAACTTACCGACAAACTTGGTCTCCAACAACTTCGTCAACGTCTCTGGTATATCCAAGCTACATGCGCTACTCAAGGTGATGGTCTCTACGAAGGTCTTGAATGGCTCAGCACAAACTTGAAGAACAAACGACCACAATAAATCTGATAGTTTTTTGAACATTTTTTTTTTGTAACTGGTGCTGGATTGGGTTAAGAGAAAGTTGTTTTCCTTATTTTTTTATAAAACCTCCTTTTAAATTTTTCTTTATAAATTCGATAAATAAAACTTTAAATTCATTCTAAAGAAAATCCGCTTACGTTCCAATTACCCATGAAGTATATTGTAGATCACTGCTCAGTAACAATTCGAAATTTAAATTACATCCCATAAATCTTCAAACGCATTACACAATTTCCCCAGCGTCACCGACGCTGACAAAGAATACTCTGATATTGAGATCTTTTCATCGATTCCGTATTCATCAGCAAAGTCATCAACACCGTGGGCCATCGCACCAACAAAGAACACAATAGGCTTATCATTTGGAATGGTTTGAACCCAATTTGAAAGCTTGATCGTGGGAGCATCTCCAGATAATGCTGTAGGTGGGAAACAAAAGATATTACTTCAAAGAAATTTTAACATGAAAATTTTTTCCACTTACTGATTTTTATGCTGTCGGGAGGTAAGTGATCCGTTACAGGGTTCTTTATAACTCGAAGTAATTTCTCTGATCCTTGTATTGATCTAATACTCAACTTATGTAACAACTCAACTATCGAATAAAACGATGGTTAATATATAGTTATCAACTTACAGACTAATGTGTTAATAATACCCATCAGACCGGCGAAACGTTTAAAAGTACGCGGAATTCGAACATGAGGGTTAACTTCAATCAACACATTCTTAACGGTCCGGATATAAACTTGCAATAGCCCGGCTTTATTCAAAGGACTATCTAATAGCGTAAGTAAGCACTAAGTTCGAAAAGAAACAAAAATTCGTTCAGTTTGAGGAATTAATGAGCAGTTCAAAAATATACCTGATGGGTTATATCAGGTCGAACTTCAGAGAAATCTCTTCCGTGTTTTTTCAGGATGTGGTGATGATCATCGCAATTCAGTAACGCATGGTGAGCGTCTTTTGTTTTACCGAGCTTCACAGTTTCGAGAGAGCTTTGTTCGAGGACGACGATTAATCGTTTTGCGGTTGAAGATGGAGGGGCTATTTGCGGCTCTTCAGCGGGTCTTAATAACTTTTGCATTTGCGAATATTTTTTTTTATTGTGAGGGTTTTTCAATTGAAT
>JADGJK010000442.1:0-11343 GCA_027600645.1 Nowakowskiella sp. JEL0407
CGGGAAGTCTGGTGACATACGGGTTGAGGACGAGGTAATTTGTACGGTTGTTGATGATCCTTTTGTGACATATCGAACACCTGAATTTCCACCAACAGCCCAGAAATGATTTCCATCTGCTGTAGTCGCGCCTCGAATATTGTTTCCAGAGAATGCATCGGTGATTTGAAGTGTTTCATCAATGGTTCCATCTGGCGAAGCAACACCAATTGCTCTAGGGTTTGCTGTTGTTGTAGTGCCCGTGATACTGGCTGTTCCGGCAGTTGCTACGTATCCGACGTAGACCAAGTATCTTCCATTCGGGGACAGGGAGAGTGCACCTTCTGAAGTTGCTGATCCGGAAGTTGTAATTGAACAGGAAATCGATTGGATTTTTGTACCAGTCGTATCATACTCGTCGAGAAAACCGCTCGTAGCAGCACTAGTCAACGCAGCAGCTCCAGTTCCAACACGACGAACAACAAGATTTCCTTCCGTAAAACTTAACGCTCGTACGGGGATGATTGCTGCGATGCAGCAAAATAACGTAAGAAATAACTTCATCTAATTTCTAATGCTTGAATTCTAATAAAAAAAATAAATGCTGGAATTCTAATTGAAAAATCAAAAGATTTGATTTGCAAGAAAAAAGGAGGAAACTTTTTACTCGCACGTTTTTTTTTAACAGGTCCGAAAGTCGAAACGGCACAAGCCACAACGGGATGCCGAGAGATTATAAATTTATGATCATTGACGTACTTTATACTTTTTTTTGTGATTAAAGACTGAAATTTATTGGTCAAATAATGATGTATTAAGAGCTATTCAGCGAATAAATTCCACAGTTCGTCGTCGCGTTGTTTGATTCCAATTTCCAATTATTTTTTATTTTCATTTTCCTGTAAACGGAAATGAAAAACTTTTTTTTTTTTCAACACAAAAAAACATAAGATGCCCAGCCGCTCAGATGTCAAAAATGAGCGTGTTGTTCGGAAATCGGAAAAATTAGAAATGATGCTGACTTCTCCATATGCGTTTTTTTGTGTGAAATAAAATTTATTTCAATAAGAATATTCAGTTCAAAACACGTTGGACTTCTTTCACTTGAAATTAATTCATTCATCGATGGAATTCAATAACAACATTGGATCCTATCCATATAGCGCGCTGCAAGATAAGACTTTCTTGTCATTCTCCTTGTCTAAAGTACGAAAGTCGGTGTCCAGTTCAATTTTGCGCGAAGGCCACATCAAGCCTGGATTTCAAATTTCCCATAAGGTATGGTACTGTAGAATAAATCTAGAATTTAGTTAAATTATCATCTGTAAACTCGTCTATTCAATATCAGCGCTATCAGAAGACGTCATTTCTTTAATCTGGTCGCAAAACCCAGCAGCTGATCTTTCAAACAAACTAACATATCTCAACTGATCTTTACAACAAATAAATAAAATAATAAAAAATAAAATGTATAAAAGTATATGAATAGCGAGTAAAAAGATCAGAAAAGTGATTGGGGTGCTGGGCAGCCGTCACGCAGCAGAGTTGGTGAACACAAAAAAAGCGTCAACGAATCTTCTTTTTTTTCCATATAAAATTAAGAGTTTGTTAAAAAAACGCATTTAAAATTTAATCTTGTGTGTTTATATACATTCTTATTACGCGAGGTATTTCATTTATATCTGTTGATCTCTGTTCTATTTAGCTGGGAGACACTAAATTTTAAGTTACATTGTGTAGTTGCAAGAAAAGACTCATTGCCCTTTAAACCAATTCTAAATCTTTCTTTGGATTAAGGTACTTCCAATGAATTTATCTCGTGAATTAATGGATATAGTTATATTTCTGAAACAACTCAATAGTTTCCAGAAACTTTTTTGCGTTGTATAAACTTTTGGATAAAAAAACATATCATTAAACCACTCTCAAAAAAATCACACTCGTAATCACTCCCTCTTTCCCTTCTCTTTTTTTTGAAAATTTTTCCAACTTAAAATTTAAATTAGTGTAATTTAAGCTTTTCTTTGCTTCACTCTCTTCTCCGTCTAACCCATTTGTCATAGTACGTTTTAATTCTCTCAATTAAATCAATTGTCGAATACTATCGATCGTCGTAAAACATACATTAAACAATGACTTCAAGTTTCTCTTTCCCAACCGATAAACCGTTTCTTGTAAAGGTAAGCAAGCGCATTCGATTAAATTTACTTTATAAACATTTATAATTATTTCTGCAACTTAATTTTTTCCATTAGAATCTCTCGCTATCCAAAGTCCTTGGAATCCCGGAAGGATCCGTCGCTGAAGGTGCGGATGTTGTTGTCGAAGACGAGCGATCCGTAAGATTTGAATTGATCTTATTGACTCTCAGAAAAGTAACGTGTGATCAATAGGGATCCTTGTCGCAACTGTGGACTCTTTCTAACAAACATCTGGTAAACTGCGTATCCAAACTGGCCATCTCTATCTCTGGTCCTGTTCGATCCGGGTCGAAATTAATTCAAGCATTCGAATCCGATAATAGCGCACGTTTTGAAATCTCTGACGCTGGTCACATTACCGTTAACGGGTCAAGCTTCGCTCTGGGGGTTGCCACTGGGTTCTTTGCAAAGAAGGAAGGAGCTAACGTCACGCTACAAGAAAGAAAGAAAATCGACAATTGGAATGATCGCAAAGAACAACGATGGGAAATGTAGGGAGTGTGATCGAAGATCTGACAAGTGTATTTTTCAACTAATTTGCTTTTCTTAGCGTTGTTCCTCGAGTACGATCGGTCCTCCCATCACCACCCGCACCAGTTCAACCCGCCCCTGTAACTACTACTACCACTGCTATTATCACTTCTACCGAAAAACGTAAGTTCTTCCGTGCCGATCAAAAACCCGTGTTTTATGTATAATTTTGATTCTTTATAGTTGTATATGTATCTCTCCCATCAAACGTCTGGTTCTTACTAAAGACAAGCTCTGGATCTTACCTTACTGTTTCTGAAGCGAAAGTTGGTGCATCGGTCACGGAGGAGCCGTTATCTGTGAAAGATTACGAAACCCAGCTATTCTGTGTCTCTGAAAACGGTCAATTTGTAAACAAGAAATCTGGATTGGTATTTAATGCGACGGATAATGGTATTTTTCATTCAGGTTGTCAAATCTGCATTCTTTTCTAACTGTTTTCTTTTTCTCTCCTACGAATTAGGTGATATCGTTCTATCTGAAGTTACTCTACCCGCAGCTGAATCAACTAAATTCAGCTACACACTTGGACATCAAATTCTTGCATCGAATCAAACTGCACTCTCACTTAGCAAGTCGAAACTCGTCACTGCCCCATCCAATGCTGGCGACAAAGAACAAAACTTCACTCTCATCATTCCCTCATTCAAGAAAACTATTATCAAATCAACCACATCATCCACGATACCTTCGACAGAAACCACCACCAATACCATCACCGGTCCGTCAAAGAAGAAAATCTCCACGTCGATTCAAACAAAACACATCGAAGGACCATTTGAAACTCCAAGCGGGTTTCCACCTCTCGAAGTCTTGCCTGAAAACCCAGACACCGGCGCGAAACCAACTGGATTCTTGATGATTTCTACCGCTAAACACCGACTACTAATTGGATCTGCCTCTGCCGGCTTACTCCTTGCCTCGCTCGGTGCCAAAGTACACTTACAACAATCCTGGAAATGTAATGAACTCGGACAACTTGAAAACACCGCTACCGGAGAAATTTTGGTTTGCTCAAATGCTTCGGAAGGCGCTGAACTTCAAGTTGTTCCCGCTTCATCATCAATTTCACCTGAATCTTCCCAGTGGATCTTAACCGAAGACGATGCCATTGCATTAAAGTCTAAACCGGATTTGGTTATTGCGATTCCCGATGGTGCCACTGCACCTGTTTTGCAAAAATTCGTTGAATATTTGGAAGAAACACCCGAAGATATTGTTTTGGTTCAACGGTTCACGGTTAGTTATGCTTTGGTAGTTCGTAAGGAAGTTGTTGTGCCCGGAGAAAAGAAAGTCGTTGAGGAAAGTGCACCGGTGCAGCAATTCCAAGAGTCAGTTGTTGAAACTGAAGTCTTGGAGTTGGATGATCAAAATTTGAAAGAAGCTCAATGTATGACTCTTTGACCTACTTTTACAGTTTTATTGATTTATATAATCTAATCTTCTCTTATTTAATAGTCTCAAAAACTGGATACCTCTCCACCACATCAATCGTAGCAAGCAAGGGTTACGCCAGATTCCCAGATGGTTGGTTCTTTATTTACTTCAAATCGCAAGGACAAACGCTCGTGCTTGATATTGATGATGCGGATGTCACGAAAGAAGGCGCGCGATTGGTCTTGAACCCAATTCTTCTCAATGCTGCTCCTGGTGCCGTTAAGAGTCAATTGTGGACGTATAGTGGTGGATTTTTGATCAATTGGGCTTCTGGACTGGCGATGGATGTAAAAGGAGGTAAGAGAACTTGATCAATTTTTGCAAAGTTGAGAGAACCCGAGTGCTAAACACCTTTCCTTTTCTAGGATATGTTATTGATGACGCATACGTTGTTCAGTCATACACTCGAGCATACCGTAGCGCGGAAACTCAACATTGGGGAGCGAAATCAGATGGAACTATTTTCTTGCTCGGAAACGAAAACTTTGTGTTCTCAATTGCGGATGAAACGACACTGAATGGACCAACGATTATCGGTTCGGTTGGATCTTTGATCTTTGGATCGAAACAAGCTTCCAAGGACAGAAAATACTTGATTCTCAATCAATTCTCATCGTTTGAAGAGGCGAGTAAACAAGCCGTTGGTTATTTGCGACCTGTGAACGATGGAGATGTGGTAATATCTGTGGAAGAGGTTTACACCATTGAGATTGACTCGGAGGAGATTGAGCGGGCTAATTTAATGCGAAGTACTTTTCTCACTTTTGTTTTTGTGCTAATTAATGGTTAACTTTTTAAATTTTTTCAACAAGGTGAATCCAAGAGATGGACGAAATGGGTGTCGAACTTTTACAGTGCGTTGTCTGGACCACGATCTGTTCGAATTGCGCGATTCCCTGAAGGAGCATTCTTCATTTACTTTGCATCTTGGGGCGAGAACTTTGTGTTGACGCCAACGAGTGGATCAGAGAAAGGTGGAAAGGTGATTTTACGACCAATTGACCGGACCTCACCGCGAGCACACTACAACCAACTATGGTCATTCACATCTGCCGGAACGTTGATAAACTATGGAACTGGATTGGTATTGGATGTATCTGAAGGAAAATTCGTACACGGAACTAAAGTCATCTTGTGGAAAGAAAAAGCCGATAAACCACGAAACCAAATCTGGGCGTTATCTGAATCTGGATCGATTTTGTTGAGAGCGTCACCGAAGTTTGTTATTGGAGTTGCATCGCCGTTCCCTGCTGGTGATGCTGCGTCAGCTTTGAGGATTTATGAAAGCGATTCGATTGAAGCGAGACGACAAACTGTTGGGTTCTTGTATCCGCAGTATGTGAGCGTGGAAAAGAAGGAAGAATTCACGAATGTTACTGTTGGAGAAATTGTTGTTGATGAAAATGCTGTTGAACTTTCTCTCGTTGATGAAGACTCAAGTGGTACTTTTTTTTCCTTGAATGATTTCTTTTAACCTTCTTGGATGCTAATCTTTTTTTCTTTTTTGTTTATGAAAAAGTCACCACTGAAGTTCAAAACGTTAAAATTACTCCGTACTCCAAGACATACAAATGCACACGAGTCACACTGAGAATCGACAGCACTGTGACATCGACAACGTCAGAGTCGCAGAGTATTTTTGGGTGGTTTACTTTGACGGTTGAGCAAAAAGGAATTGTGTATGCACTTGATATTGCCGATGGAGTTCGAGCGGTCTTGAGAGCTTTGTCACCTTCGACTTACCACAGTCAACTGTGGAGATTCACGGAATCAGGACATTTGGAGAACATGAAGTATGGAGGATTTTTGACTGCCGGCAAGTGTTTTAGTTTTGTGTATAATTACTATTTATGTTTATTAAATGTGTCTTGCATGTTCCAGATGCTTTGATTTCTGGAAGCGCAATCTCGTTGCGTGAACTTGGCGAAGACAGTGCACTCACACAAACGTGGTACATTTCCGACACTGGATATGTCCTTCTTGGACCAGATACGCCACTGGCAATTCAATCACCGGAAGAATCCGACTTCAACGATGACCCTGCAGATGATGAATTCGAATTTGTACCCGTTACGTTGACCGACATTACTGAAGTAATTCAGTTGTTGGATGACGAGAAGGTTGAAGAAGAGAGGAGATCATCAGTGTTGGAACGATTCGTTTGGGCGCCAAAAACTGTTCACGTCAAGAAGATTATTATTGGAGGTGCGCAGTCTGAGTTGCTGACTGGATCTGAGTTTATTGATGCGGTGGACAGAGAAGGAAAAGTCATATTCGGTATGTCGTAGAGATGTTTTTACTTTATTGTGATTTAATTTAAATTTTGTCTTTTACGTTACAGGAAAAGAAACTGTCATCTCAAAAGTCAGCAAGACCCGAATCATCAAACGAAAACGATATGCAATTTACCCGGGAGGATTGTTCCTTATTTACTTCATCTCGCAAGGAAAGGAACTTGTTTGGAGCGTTGACGCGACCACGAAAAAGGTGGTTTTAGTTTCATTTGATTCTAAGAGTGTACGAAATCAATTGTGGACGTGGGTCGATGGATACTTGAAACACTTCGGAACCGGTTTGACATTGGAAGTCGCAGGAGCTTCAATCAACGCGAACGCGGAATTATATGTTAATTCAGTTCGACCACGAACTGCAGCAGCTACGCAATTGTTTGGTTTGTTGTCTTCTGGACACATTTTCCCACTTGCATCCGATACTTCAGTTGTCACGTCTTCTTTAGTAATTTCGGATGCGATTGCGAATGCGGAAAAAGATGCGGCTGATAGCAAGATTGGATTTTTGGCAGTTTTTGTTGTTGCGCATAAGATCATCGAGAAAGTTACAGTCGATGGAACGATTTCAACTGTTACGGAAGAATTGAGACGGTGAAATTAGCATCGAGGAAGCCAAGTATTGTGAAATTTCGGAAGCGGACTGGGTTGAGATTGGAAGACTGAAATGTAAGAATTGTTAGATCGTTGAATTGGCAGTTAATTTTCTTCATCTTCAGTGAAAGAAAAGAGAACATGGCTTACTTCGGATTACGGTGAGTTACTTTACTTTTTATGCCTACGTTGTTTCTAATTTTATCATTTTATTTTCAATAGCATTGCTCACTCGAAGGAATGTTCACTATCTTGCAAACTTCCCGCGAAATGCGTTCTTTATCAGCTTTGCATCGCTTAACACAGCTGACGGTCGGTACCAAGTGCTGCAATCGTCCTCGCATGGTGAAGTGACAATTGGTGAGATTGCATTGGAAAGATCTGGTGTCGAATATCAATTGTGGAAATATGAAGGAGGAACGTTGATTAATTCAGGAAATGGAAAATCGTTGACACTAAATGGTATGTTTGCTTCCATTATCGGATTTCATATTAATCATTTTTTTTGAATTTAAAAGGTGACATTGAAGAGAAAACTGCTATTTCCCTGGCCGATGACAGCGCGTTCGCATGGGGATTGACCACGGAATCCACCATTTTTCTGAAAGCAGCATCATCTTTCTTCATCGTTCGCACCCAACCAAGTGTGCTGCCCGTGGATTCCCCGATTCCACCGACATTAATGCAGCTACGATTGTTCTTCTTATTCTTCATCATCAACATTCGGCTCTTACACTTCAATTGAAACGGTCGAAACAGTTACTTATTTGAAACCTACGGAATACGTGAAAAATGACATGAACGTTGCAACTACTTGTAAGTTTTTAATTGATTTTTTTATCGATATCTTTAATTCTTAACTTTATCACAGTCATTGTTACGACTGTCTTCTCTGTACAGAAAGGAACCACGGATGGGCGATATAAAACAATCAATTTAGGCGCGACTACGTTTTGGACGCAACAGACGGTTCAGCTGTTGCTCTTAAGAAATTCAACATCAAAAGCGCGGATTCGCAATTATGGAGATGGGAGAGCGGACGATGGGTCAACAAAAAGTATGGAACAGTGCTGGCGCCGTCTGTTCCATTGTCGGCTGGATACACACTTGAACTTGTGGAAAAAGAATCAACAGCTCATGAATTTTGGCGAGTCGGTCGAAATGCTGGAATTGTGTTGGACGCGAAGGCAATCAAGTTATACATTGGAGCGGAAAAGCCGGAAGGAGAAGATGAAGTTGGAAAAATCAGACTATCCGATAAGTCTGAGGACAGTTCATTTGGTTGGGGATTCCGAATTCCCACATTCAACAAGCGAGTTATTCAAAGTGTGGTTACTGAGCAGAATGGTTTGAGCTTTTTTTTATATTTTTTAGTATTCAATCTTGGGCTAATTTTTACTTTACAATAGTTGTTAAGAGAAATGTTGTGAGAATTGCACGATTCCCGTCAGAGTATTTCTTCATTTACCTTGTTTCGTTGGGAAAACACTACGTGTTGGATTTGGAAACTCATCTTCCCAACTCGAAAGTGGTTCTGAAGAGACTCGATCTTCAACAACCTGCCTCACAACTGTGGAAAGAAGAGAACGGCAAATTGGTCAACAAATTATCAGGATTAGTCCTGAATGTTGGTATGTTACGAAAATATATTATTATAAAAATGAGATTGTTAATTTTTCCATTACATAGTCTCCCTGCAACAATCCGGCAAAGTAATCCACGCAAAGGCCAAAACGGGCAAAGACGCAGCTAAACAGTCGTTTGCCATCGATGCCACGGATAACACTATCCTCGTGCGATCGTACAGTTCTGGATTTTGGGTTTTGGGTGTAACCTCCACTTCAACCCTTTTTTCGAAGACCATTGATGTACTAGTATTTAACAAGACGAAAATTGATGAAGCCAAATCCAAGTTTGCACTTTTGATTCCGCAATACGCTGGAAGAAAATCGGAAAAAATCCAATCCGTTCAATCGTACGAACTCGTTGAGAGCACTGAAACGTGGTCTCCTGAGGAAGGAACAGGTATTTCCAAAATTTTCTTTGCGTTTTATTTTGTTAAAGGTGTTTTTTCATCTTCAGTATCTGGCGGACAAATTGAAGAAATCGAAGAAGACGAGGATTACGCGGTTACGACAATCACCACTTACGACAACGAGACGAAGGAAATAGTTGAGCATGAATTCCAGGAAGAACAAGTCGTTGTCATGACTCCTGAAGAACACAGTAAGTGAATTTTCAATTGTGAAAGAAAAGTGTAAATTAAATTATTTTTCTCTAAAAGTTCAATACTTATCTGGTGGAAGCGGTGAAGAAGGTATGCTAATTGATTTATGAAACGCGATTTCATTCTCTTAACTTCATCTGTATTTAGTTTCTTATGAGACTGTTTCCGAGGAATCTTTCTTGGTGTTCGAAGAGGATGGAGTGGAAATGATCGAAGTCGTGGAAAATGGTGAAAAGCGACGAGTCAAACGTTCCGAATATCTGCAACCATCCGATGGTAACTTGAATTTAGTCAGGACCGCTCCATCGACTTATTTTTTGTTTGTAGATTGTGAAATAATTGAAGTTGTCGAGAATGGAGTTAAAAAGATCGTTAAACGAGTGATCCGCAGAGTTGTACGAACCATCACTACGACGGAGGTTATCGGAGACGGAGATGGTATTATTTTACATTTTTGCATCTTATGTTACTTTTTTATTAAAGCTAAATTGTTCAAGAATACGAGACGATCGAGGTGGAAGAAGGTGGAGTTAAGAAGATCGTGAGACGAATAATCAATAAGACTATTGTTGGACAGTCTATCCCAGTGGAGGAATCATACACCGTTGTGCACGAAGGAGGTAATTTAAAAAATGTTTTTGAATCAACAATCATTAATCATTTGTATATTTCGCATAGCTTACGGGCACAGCTCTCAGACATATGAAACGGTTGAAGTCATTGAAGGTAAGACAATTTTAATTAAAACGGAGGTTTTTTAAAACTAACGAAATTCATTTCAGCCCAACCTACATCAGAAATTTACGAAACGGTAGTCGTGGAATCAATTCCAATGTCTTCATCGGATATTTCTTATGAAACTATCGTCATCGCACAAGAGTCCCCCAAAGTTATCGAAGACATGAGCTCTTCGTATGAGGTCATAGAATCTACGCCCGTGGTTACTACTGAATACTCCAGCTCCTCCTCAAGTTCGTCGTTTGAAGTTGTCGAAGCTCCTGTTGAACTTACGGGTAAAACGACTTATGTATCGGAGGAGACTGTGACGGAAGTCGTGCAAGATAACGGATATGAGGTTGTAGGAGTTAAACCCGCTGAAACCAATGTTAGCTCGACAGTGTACTCTGAGCAAACCATTGAAGAATCCTCGACCACAACGAAAACCAAGTACACTACCATCACTTCAGAAACGGTAGAAGAGTCAATTTACGACACAAAAGTTGTTGCTCAACCTGCCGCGTATGAAGTGGAGATAGTGCCAACTATTACTTCAGATTACTCCAAAGAAAATACACCTGAAGCTCCCTCAGCCACATACAACGAACAACAGTCTGTAACAACGCGCGTCACCGAAGAAACGATTGTAGCTGCTCCTGTTTCAACGGTTTCCACCTAATCTACAACGCAATACGTAACTAAATTAGAAACCTCAACTGTATCCAGCGAAACCACCACAAAGACGACCACTGAATACACAACAACAACAACCGAGAATGTAACAGAGGAGATTGTTGAAGATTGTCACACCTTCTGTTAGTGTCGTAAAGACCACGGTGGAAGCACTCCCTACATCAACAATAACCGAATATTCCACTGCAGAATATTCCACGGAAATTATCGACGCTCCAAAAACAGAATCAAAAACGACGACTGAACATACCACAACGAAATACAAGACCGAAGAGATCTCGGAAGTCGCACCGTCAATCAGCATCGTCAAGACCACGTTTGAGGCCATTCCAGCATCGACAACAACCGAATATTCAAGCACAGAGTACACTACTGAACTTATTGATGCTCCAAAGACCGAAATAATAACCAGCTCTTCGACTGCAACCAAATCGACGACAGAATACACCACTACCGAATACACGACTGAAGAGATTGTGGGAGAGATTGCACCTTCAGTCAGCGTTGTTGAGACCACCATTGAAACTATACCAACATCGATAACCACGGAATACTCCAGCACAGAGTACAGTACCGAAATTATCGACTTTCCAAAGACAGAAATATCAACGGCAACTAAAACGACGACCGAGTACACTACCACAGAATACACGGAGGAAATCGTTGAAGAAGTCCT
>JADGJK010000443.1:0-11265 GCA_027600645.1 Nowakowskiella sp. JEL0407
TTTTTTTTTTACTTTTTGTTTATTTTTTGTTTATTTAAATAGTTTTTTTTAAGAAGATACCCTTCGTGTCCGATTGATGCAATGTACCCGGATTCCCCTAGAAAAACTAATCTACACGCTTTTGTACCATCATGACCAACAAACTCCTTTTATACAACAAACAAAAAGGGGGCATTCGATTAGAATAACAAGGGCACACAAGTTAAAATCAGGTACCGATTCCAATTCCCCAGTTTTCAAATTATAAACTCGTAATTTTTTATCACGACTGTAAATCGCTACTTTTGTTCCTTTGTTGTTGAAACATGCGGCTAAAATCTATTTTAAAGGGAATGAGTGAATAACTCAACCAAAGGTGTATGTTATTTTTATTCTTACCAGATCTGGAACCGAAATTGATAATAGTGGTTTTTGAGTGTTCAGATTCCATATTTTTACTGTGGGCGATCCTAATTCCGGTGATGCCTTTGAAAGCAAAAAAGATTATAAAAGGGGTTCAAGTTAGTAGAGAGAGATTAGTATTGCACAATTACAGTTAAAATCAAGTTTCTGATCGTTGGGTGAAACGCCAATATCGAAATCTTGGAATTATGTGCTTTCAAGAAATGAAAAAAGATAAAATTCACAATTAAAACCATATCAATTTGACCGCGATTAAAAAAAAACCTGCAAAACTAGTCGTTGAAGCAAGTAAAGTTCCTTCCGCAATCCCCCCTTCAGGAATCTACATCATAAAAAGTTAAAAGACTTGAAAAAATCAAATTGAACTTCTACCGTCCATATCCTAACATGTCCATCATCAGAAGCAGTAACAAGCCGCGAGTGATCATTAGGATCAAATTTAAAATCAGTAACATCAGATCCACACACAATAGAAGGTATCACCGGTGGTAATCTTCCGCTTTTTTCTGTATCTAATATCGCGATTCGACCTCCTGGCCCGGTAATCGATAACGCGATAAATTTATCAGACACCTGGTAAAAAAAAATATATAACCACAAAATTCATTTCAAGTCCAGTAAATTTTTTACAAACCTCAATTATATTACTCTCTGATGGGTGCGAGATACTTAACCCATGCACGCCTTCATACTTTACGGTTCCCTTTGCAGTAGTGAATCTGTAAGAAGATTGTTTGGGTACTACGAACGCAGGTTTGGCTGGAATCGTCGGTGGTGATTTTTTACTCTCTGGTTCCACGCTCTTTTCTAACACTGGCGCGGATTCTGTAGCTGTAGATTGCTTTTCAATTGCTCTCGTCGGCAATGTTGCAACAGGTTGCTTTTCGATCGTCGGTTCACTTTTCACGCTCAAATTCTGCATTTCAGAAACCGGAGGTGTGATAATCACCTTCGTAGCCGGTGGGGATTCTATACTGGTAGGAGCTGCCGTCACCTTTGCAGGTGGCGAGCTTCCGCTAGATGTTGAGGAAGTAGGTGCGATCGCTTTCTCTTTAATATTTTTTCTTAATTTTGGATCAAGGCTAACGAACGGTGGCAAGTTATTTTCTCCAGCTTTCCACTGCTCGCAACTCATCCCGCTCGTTTCACCATACGTATCCGGGAAAATATCAGCATGAAAATCAATATAACTTCTTCGTGGAACGGTCACCGATACTGGCATTATTGAAGTTCCATCTGAAGATGGTAACATTATTCTCGCCACTTCTCCCTGGGAAAAAAAAACATGAGCGGAATGTACTTTAAAGGTAAAGACTTTGGTCTCACTCACCTGCATCACGTTAACGGCAAGTTTAGGAATCAAAGTACCACCAGAAAACGTCGTATGCGAAGAATAAGACAATACACCATCAGTAATCGTTGTCCCGCTAACTTCCAACCACCGCAAAGTCGAATCACCTTTACCCACCAAATAAAGCATCCCAGTATCACAATCAAACAACGGAGATATAATCCCAGAAGAATTATCAATTTGCTTGAAATTAAGCGGTTCTTTAAGGTTTCTAGAATCAAACAACATCCATTCTCGATCTCGCCGCGTTGAGAATCCGGTTGTGAATATCAAATCTGTGTTGCCCAGCCAGATAGCTTTAGACGGTTTGATTCCCGAATTTGATGCTGTTTGCTATACGAAGAAACACACGAATTGATTAGTTCTTGAAAAATCTTGTTTTGAATTGCAAGGTACTTGCTGTGCTTCAACTGATGATCTCGGATCAAATATCCGTAAATTCTTATCTTTACAAGTCGTCACAATCGCAGCTCCATTATCTCTAAACGAAAACGATTGCACGAGATCAGGGTGATTCATCTCAAATAATTTTTTGCAGTTGGTCGTATCCCAGACATCAACGTTGTTCTGCGTCAAAGCGCATATCACGTTACTAGCTGGGAAGAAGTTTATGGATTCTATGCGTTTGGTGTATCCACCTAGTGTAAGTATTGGCGTTTGTTGTGGTTCAATTGCGTTGACGTTCCAAAATCGAAACTTTAAAGCGTTAAAAGTTATTGTACGCATTCGGTAAAAAAAAAAAAAAAAGTGAGAACTAACATTTCCATCTTCCCCGGCTGTTGCAAGAATGTCGTCATTGAAAGGAGAAAATGTTAGCGAGGTGAATGGGCAAGGAGTGTTTACAATCGAGACATTATCAAGTCTCCCAGTAGGAAGAATGTTAAACATAGCGATGGAAGAGAGCGATGTTGGATAAGCGATTGAATCGCGGCTGGCCGCAATTGAAGTGAAGTCGTTGGAAAGTGCAACGGGATACTGCGACGGGAGCGAGTAAATGTCCTACAGAAGCGTGAGCAACAATGCATTGAAAAAGAAACGCATACATCTTTCTTGCAAGCAAACACGGCGTTGCGATACTTTGAAGTCTTGAATCTGTTGAACGCCATAAGTCATCAAAATGAACTGCGAATCGTGTGGAGGATCCAGTTTCGAGAAAGACGACGCTAGGGGCCATGTCGTCTGCATGTCGTGCGGGCAGGTTATGGAGGAGAACATCATCGTCAATGAAGTCTCTTTTTCTGAAACTGCCGGTGGTGGGACTGTCGCCGATGGTTTCAATGTTGGAAAATCGCAAGGTATTTTGTTTTAGCGGTAAATGTTTTTTGTTTTTGCTAATATTTTATTCTTCACTTTTATCTCAGCGCGACTAAACACTCGGCAACGTTTCGGAAATGCTCGAAGTTCGGGAGGTGAACCAAGAGAAACAGCAATTGCAAACGGTAAAACAAATATCTTTCTGAATTCCTTTTCGAATTTTCCCATAAAAAATAACCAAAAATGTCAACTATGTATTTTAGGACACCGAAAAATATCGCAGGTCGCTCATCAAATGAATATTCGGCAACAATACATCGAACAAGCGCAACGGTATTACAACTTGGCAATAATTAACGATTTTACACGGGGACGAAGAATTGCAAACGTTGCCGCTGCCTGTCTTTACATTGTTTGTCGTTTAAACAAAATTCCCAAACTCTTAATTGATTTTTCAGAAGCTCTCAGCGTAATATACACATATTTTTTTTTGTTTCTTTTATTAAATTATTGATAATCTTGTTTAGGTAAACGTATACATTCTCGGCAACACATTCTTGAAATTACTTCGGACTTTAGCACTCGAAGATCCCGTCGAACTTCCACTTGTAGACCCAGTACTGTACATAAGTAGCTACGCGGCGAAACTCGATTTCGAACCTTCATCAATCATGGGAGTAATCCACACGGCAACCGAATTAGTTGGTCGAATGAAGCGAGATTGGTTGAGCGCGGGTAGACGACCGTCTGGAATTTGCGCGGCTTGTTTATTCATTGCGGCGAGAATGCATGGTTATAATCGAACTATAAGAGAGATTATTCACGTTGTTAAAATTTGCGAACAAACTGTAAAAAAGAGGTCGGATTTTTTTGTTGTGTTTTTTTTTTGTTGGTTTTTTTTAAAAACTGTTTTATAATATTCTTTTTTTCCTTTAATTTTCTCTAGATTGGAGGAGTTTAAAGAAACACCGACCAGTCAGATAACAGTTGCAGATTTTGACGGTATATTTTTGGGCGAAGCCATGGATCCCCCGTCTTTCACACGAGCTCGAAAAAGGGACAAGGAATTGGAAGCAATGGGCGAAGAAGATAGCGACGACGAAGAAGATGTCGCATCAAAGAGACAAAAGCTGAATCCGAAATTGAATTCACCTGGAAATGCAGAGGATATTGAACGGGCGGTGGAAGATATACATAACTTGATGGATGATGAGGTTGATGCAAATGATTTGAAGAATGTGTTGGGGTTGGGAACTGGTAATGTGAACTTACACGATTTTCGTTGTGATCTTATTGTTTGTTGCGCTTATTCTAGTGCCTGCGAGTGTGCCGAATGAATCACTTTTGATGCTTGACGTTGATGTCGAAATCCAAAATGCGTTGTTATCAGAATCCGAAATAGCTTTCAAAACCAAGCTGTGGACGGAAGTAAACAAGGATTGGATTCTAAAGGATGCTCGTAAGAACGGAAATGAATTTCTTGCTTTTTTACCTTTAACATTTATTATTATTTTTTTTCAGAACGGAAGAGTAATCAATCAAGCGAAGAAGCCAAACCCAAACGAATTCGACAACGAAAATTGCGAGAGAATTCCAATCCTGTTTATGACTCCGCCTCTGCTCCCGACTCGGCTCAACAATTTATAAATTCAAAGAAAGGACTGTCGAAAAAGATTGATTACAGTATGTTGGAAAGTGCGTTATCGTTCGACATTCAAAAAGCACGAGATGCGACGAAAAGTCCCAGCGTTGGACCAAATCCTGATTCGATTACTGGCTTTGGAAGTGTTTCGATAAATGAATGGGCGGAGAATGAGCGTGGAAACTGGGACGAGAAAGAAGAATGGGACGAAGAGTTTTGATTATCACCCAAAAATAAAAATTAAGCTTGTGAATTTCCATCTCAAAAAAAAACAAACATTCAAATGGAGTTGAGAACAGAAGGACGCAGGTTTGAATCAATGTGAACCACACAGCAGTATGTTTGAACAGAACAAAATATTTTCCAATAAATTAGGAAGAAAAAAGTTTTTTTATTGTTCTTGATTAAATGCTTAATCGAAGAGACCGAAACCCATGTCATCGTCAGATTCTTCCTTAACCTCTTCCTTCTTCTTTTCTTCTTTAGCAGCTGGGGCGGCTTCGGCAGCAGCTCCACCAGAGGCGGCAACTGGAGCGGCGGCGACAGCAGCTGGGGCAGCTACAAATATTTATCAAAATGCGTTAGAAAATTGCGAACAGAAGAGAAAACGCTTTGTTCTAACCTCCACCACCAACGGACAAGAAGGAAGAAATGTCCTTTCCTTCGAGGGCCTTAGCGAACAAGGAGGTCCAGATTGGTTCAATGGTAACACCGGCAGCGTCAATGAGAGATTTTAATTTGTCGGCCTATGTGCGAGAGAAGAAAGAAATATTAATTCCAAAAGTTTTTCTGAAACAACGCGGACAACGTACAGTGATTTCAATGTCTTCATCGTGGAGGATGAGAGCGGCGTAAACGCAGGCGGCTTCAGAAGTAGAGAGAGACATGTCTTGATGGATGGATTAAGAGAAGGCGGTTTAACCAAATCTGGGGCTTTCACTTTTTGACAGAATGTCAAGTCGGGCCTGCTTTTTATACGCTCCTGTCAAAAATACAGTTGCACGCGGGACAGCAACTGGTCTTTTATTCTCTTTATTTCATTGTTTTTTTTAAATCACAATTGCGTCATGGCTTGTTGAGCGCTCGGTCGCAGCATCGGCTCTGGGTCCCAGCATTGTCTCATGCAATCCGCCTGTCATGTGGAGGTCAACCAAACAGCACATCTGATACTTATAGCTCTCTTACCAATGTCTCGGGAATAAAATCCGGGATCTCGGGTCGTACTTGTTCCATCACCACCTATCAATAGTTAAAACGGAGCTTGCAAACAGAAACATCATATCAAAGAACCTGCATTCCCAAAACAAACGCATTGACACCTTCATACGGTCTCTCCCGCATCAAAATCTCATACATAACAATCCCAAACGCATAAATATCCACCGCCGCAAAATCAATCTTTAATTTCTTCATATTCGACTCCTTTTTCAAATCCGAATCTCCAGTCACGTTCATTTCTGCCAATTCGGATGCGATCGCATCTTCATCTGCCTCGCCAAAACCGTCGCGCAATACTTCGGGAGCAAGGTACTCAACATCCAGAATAAATTTTTGCTGTTCTGGGTTTGTACTTGAAAACCATCCGAAACATGAATCTTTGAATCCGAAATCTGATACTTGGATTGTTAAATCTTCGCGGAGCAAAATGTTTCTTGGCTTAAGATTGTAATGAAAAATCGGCGGAGTTTGTTGATGAAGATACGCTAATGCTGATTTTTAAAGAGTAATTAATAAGACATTGCATTATTAGTGAATAGATTTCAACAGACCATTGCATATCTCTCGCGTAAACCGAATCGCCATGTTATGATCGTATTCATTGGAAGGATCATGTAAATAGTTAAACAAATTACCCCTCGTGGAGAATTCCGTCAACACACAAACATTCGGTGGAATCGGACATGCCCCCAAAATCGTCAATATGTTGGGATGAAACTGCTTCCTATTTAGAACCAGTTAAACCGTTAGTATAAAATACAATTTTTCCAATTCAAAGGAATTTTGAAACCTTATATTCTGTATCTCCTGTCGAAACGATCGAATTTGTCGTGGAGTTACTTCTTGATCCACTAATCTCTTAATTGCGACTGTGTAATTATTCCAGTTTCCTTTGAATACTTCGGCTCGTCTTCCACCCTCGGTAATTGGTGTTGTCACCTGAACGGTTTTTGGATTGATTTCCCAATTTACACCCCCTGAAAGATTTTTCATTACCATATTCAGTGATATTTTTTTGGTGGATAATCTGGTTTACCTTTTGCAAAGAATCGTTTTTTCGCTTCCTCTTGTGCATCCGCAAACGAGCGAGCTGTGCACAATGGACCATTAAATAAATCTACGAGACAAAAAATAATCAAAAATTTCGATTTTACCTGGGGCATTTTGCGGAACATTTTGTTGCATCGACGCCAATCCTAAAAACTGAAGTTGAGAATATTTCACTTTTCATCATATACTCCTGACTCACCTTGCAATTTTAACGCCATGTTACTATCCGCTCGATCCGAAGGCAATCTCCCATACTTATTCTTCAAACTCGGCAACGCTCCATTCTTCAACAACGCAGAAATAATTTCATCTCGTCGCCAAAAACATGCATAATGTAATGGTGTATTTCCATGATCATTCGCCATGTTTACATCCGCTTTTTCTGCCAACAACTTTATAAAAAAATTTCAGCATCGCAATGCTTTTTCGGGTAGAACAAAATGTACCTGACCATTTCTACGATTTTTAGAGATCCTGATTTTACGGAAATTATTAGCGGTGTGTCGCCGGCATCGTTTCGTGAGTTGAGTTCTGCTCCTTGCTCAATCGCCCATTTACATACGTTATCTCTGGCTTTTTGCCAAAAAAAAATTAATAATCGTTTAAAATCGAAACCATGTATTTTGCAAAATAGATTCAAATTACAGTATTGGCAAGCGATATGTAGAATTGTGTTCTCATGATCATCCCTTGAATCAGTATGAGTTTTTCTTTGGTCGGGGGTTATTTTTTTTTTCCTTTCATTACCTGCTTCCTACATTTTCTTCTTCGGGTGAGTTTGCGCATTCGCGAATGATTTTTTCTAAATCGCCTGTTTTTGTTAAATCGTGGATTCCCATTACTTTTTTTTCAAAGTCAAAAATGTTGGCACGTCTTTCGCATCTCCATATTTCGCAATTTTTCGCGCATGGATCGCAGCTTAATTCACACTTAAAAATAGGTCATTTTCAAGGGAACAAAAACTCTGGAGGGAGGACAGGGAGAATACACTTTTAGAGGTTTTTTATGCAAACTAAAGCTTCTCAAATAGTATAATATTTCAATATTAAGTTAACTATCAAACAAACAACATTAAGAATACAAATACGTGAGTAAAAAAGAATATATCAAAAACAAGCTATGAAATGGAAAACTTCAATTTTTAGCTGAACTCAACAAAATTGCATGTATCAGACAAGCGATTAAAAACATTATTCTTACATTTATCATTCTTCTGTCATTGCAAGCATGTGTAAACTAAAAAAATTGATGTTTATCCAAACTGTGAGAATAGTTACGGAAACCTTTTAATAACAAAAATAAAGATCAACGACATTTCTGAATCAGTGAAAAAAAACCAACAAAATAAATTTCTGAAAGACAACCAATTTTTTTTTTCCAGTGAGAAAAATTCATCTCCCACTACCATATGAATATGTGGGTTTCAAAACTTAAAATTATATTAAAAGAGATTTCACTATATAGTTGATTTTCTTGAACTTGAAATGAGATGTGATGGTGGTCTATACTAAAAACAACATTTCAGCTAGTAACAAATACCAAGAATGAAAGAGCATGTATTAAAGTATGCTTACAAGCAAAGCTAGTCAGTTTTACTCTTGAAAATTCAAATTGGACAAAATACAATTCAGTTATTCAAAAAAAAACAACAAGAAATCTTATTGACGCGCGGATCCTTGATATTTATAACTTTTTGTTTCTAACCGTAAAACTGAATTTGACAAACTTCAGACAATTGTTTTCGCTTAGATTAAAGTTTGAATCATCTAACTTAAGAAGAAGTGGGTTCGCCAATGGCAGTAGCATTTTTGCTGTAGTTTACTCTTTTGATTACCGTAAATGTGATTATTTTTCATTTGCTCTGGTATTTCTTATCATGCGCGGACCTTTACTTGTACTGCTTGGGGTGTATAAGGGCCAAGAATTCAACATTGAGTCTGGCGACGTTGGTGCTAAATAGATTGGCTCAGAATGGATGTGAATGGTGAAGCTGAAGAAAAATCTGAGATTTCGAACAGCAACTACGAGAAAAGTGACCATGACGATAAGGAAATCAGGGAATTAAGTGTTATGTTTATTGTTCCAACAAATTGAATTTGACTTAAAAATTGTAAACATGATACTGATGCAAAAATCTAATTTCAAATAATAAAGTAAATTCCAAATCAAAAATCAATTAACACGAGAATTCGCCAAATTCTCCAACAATCAAAAACTTATCAGAAAATGACAGCCAGTCCAAATGTGTTTTGCACATTAAGTCCCCAATCCGAATCAAAAGCTTTTCTTAAAGGTTCGAGTCAGTGGAAATTCTCCAATTTGTGCATGGGTGAAGATGATATGGACCAATGTATGAAATTTTTCTCAAAAAATCGGATCGGAGCAGTTAGGTGAAATAAAGCATCACAAGTTTCAAGTCGCGAAAAATGCAACTTATATTTTACTAATTTTTTTTTATCTAAAAAAGTGAGATCTTTCAAAAAGTTCTCAAGTTCAATTTGGATAGAAACCTTCGATCTGAAAATATGAAATCGACGACAAATAAATCGGCATTGGAAGATATTAATTTTCGAAAGGAAATTTTCTTGGAGTATTTGCTCGATGCTTTCAGATATCCTTTCCATTTATTTCATATCATAAATCATGTTGAAACATCAATCATTTTTTATTTTGCAATCCTTAACTCTTTTTTTGTTACATTTGGATTCGAGATCGGCTTCAATTCTTGGCAACAATGTTTATGGATAACAATCTATAAAAAAACACACGATTTATTTCTTGGTAAGATAATTGTAAAATTTTGTGAGAAAGTCTCTCATCATGATGATCGCACGTTTAGAATCCAGAACGAAGAAAACGAATATAAACTTACAACTTCGGCATGCACAAAACACAAAAATCTGCACAGATATCTTCACGCAGTTGATTTCCGATGTGCTAACAAACTATTCGTACCCCAAAACGAATTCACAATTCGAAACGTGCGCGATAACTTATCCGTTTACGAAATGGGAACAACATGCCATCATAGAATACTTTTTTCAAAGGTTCTAAGAAGCATTCAATTATATTTCTCCTTTCAACTTTTTTTTTCTTCACTGCAAAAGCTATTTACAGCACCTACGACTTATCCGAATGGTATTCTCGTCACCGCAAGAACAAAAGATCATTCAAGAAACCAAAGAAATCGATATAGTCGATGAAAAATCCATGTTTCAGCCGCTCAAGTTAGGAATCCTCGCTGAAAAATGGGATGAATGGTGTAAAACCGAAGAGGAAAAATTACGACAAGAAAAAGAACAAGCGGAGGTAAACAAACATCTACTAATTGGTTTTTTTAAAACGATTTAATTTATTTTATTTGTTAGGGATTGGCAAATGAAAAGTTGTTGAAAGAAAAATCAGTCATCGCAACGGAACCAACTATTCAAGGTAATGGTATTTAAAAATTCACATTTTCTGATAGTTTTAACAGAAAAAAATGCAGAACAAGTATCGATTCCGCCGATAAAACCATTCCCTCAGAAAGCTCCGTCTCTTCCTTCAATCGAAAAGGTTTTCCCTGAAAACATTCAGAACTTGTTGGCGTCCGATCATCAGCCTCCTCCCACAGTTACGATCAACAGCAGTTTGCCACCTCCAACAAAACCTGCCTCATCTATACCTCTTACGGATAATAGCCAAGGTTTACCTGCACCTCGTGCGTCTACCGTGGTTCCGGTCGAAAATGATCAAACGCTCCAGCTGCAGAAAGAAGAAAGAGTAAGAATGATAGCAATGGAAGCGATGAAAGCATTGAAGCTTGATGTGAATGTAAATGCTGAAACTTTCGCGGATAATAAACCTAGTAATCCAGAGATTCCTTCAGAAAACTCAGAGGTGGAAGAAAATGAACGATTTGACCAGCATACGTTAGCAAAGATATTAGCGACAACGATCCACCCTCATATCGTCGCCATTGAAAAGTACATGGAGCATTACGTGGAATATCACAATCAGGAAGTAACCAGCAGAATCGAGCGAATGAAGGCCACCAACGAAAAGAAAGAAAAAGAAAAATCCAAAGGAGGTAGCGGAAAGAAAGCCAAAAAATGAATCGAATCAAAAATTTAATGTGAAATGCATTCGCTTTTTTATTACTATCTTTTTTTTCTTCAAAATATTTTTCAACACGACAAAAAGAGACGTAGGGGAGGAACAACAACGAAGATAACTAAAAAAAAAAAAAAAACAAAAACCCACAAAAAAATTTAAAAATTTAAAAATAAAAAAAAAAAAAAAAAAAAAACAAAAACAAAAAAAAAAAAAAAATTTTAAAAAAAAAAATAAAAAAAAAATAACGGGGATG
>JADGJK010000444.1:0-11086 GCA_027600645.1 Nowakowskiella sp. JEL0407
ACTTCCAGGTCCATAACTCGCAACAGCAACAGCAATCGCCAGTTCAAAATTATTACTCGCTGCCGTCAAACTCTGCGTCACACTCTTGCCATACCCCCACTCCGATCTCCTTCGTTTCGTATTCTCGGTCAACCCTTCCGAATCATGCGATTTCCCAAACCTTCCAAACACCCTACACGACGCCAAACAAGCCGCGAATATTACAAAGAAATAAACCGTCAACGGCGCCGCCACCCTCAAAACAGAAACAATATTCCCTACAAAATTCTTACTCTGACTAGCAAACAACACCACAATCGTAAACAACAACCCAATCAAACTCCACGGACCCAAATATTTCAAAAATACATTCTTGTATTTCTCCATCCCAATCAACTTAATCAATCCAAACCGCGTGATAACCGCAGCCGCAAGCGGGATCCCCAGAAACACCGCAACAGATTTCGAAACCAACGGATACGAAATCTCCACATTTACAACCGGTACTCCAACACTTCGCGACAAAACATTAATATAAAACAACGCCAACGGAGAAAACAACACGATTTGTAGTAAACTATTCAACGCAACCAGCATCGCGCAGTAATTCACGTCACCGCCTGCCAAATCTGTCCAAATTAACACCATCGCGATACATCTTGCGATTCCGACGAGGATTAAACCTTCGCGGAGTTCGGGTTTATCGGGTAAAAATGCAAATGCTAGGGCAAGCATTAGGAGTGGTGCGAAGATCCAGTTTACTAGTAGTGAGAAACTGAGGTGGATGTACAGTGATCGGATTTTTACTAGCTCGTGAAGTGCTTCGTATTGAACTACACATAGTTTTAGTAACAAAACTCATCGAATTGTTTGTTTGAGTGATATTCTCACCTTTACACAAAATGTGGTGCATCATAACGAGTAATCCCATCCCTAATATAAATACAAGTCAATAAAAGCTGCGAAATTTACGTTTTGTCAGTACCAATGGGAATAGAAACACCAACAATTTCACCAGATTGCAGTTTCTCGCCAAAATCAGTGTAATATCCCAACAAAAGTCCACTGGCCATCGCTAAGAATATCCACAATACGAGGAAACGTTCAAGGAACCTCAGACGTTGAATTGTCGAAAGATGATGAGGGGTGTCGGTTTTGGATTCTGGGACGACGTCATTGTGTGCAGCGGAGAGTTCAGAATCGACTTCTATTGGTAAAATAGTTGGTTTTCTTCTCTGTCGGTTTAGGTCATATCGTGCTTTTCTTTTCGTTTCTTCTTTTTTTTTTTTTGGATTGTGATACAGCGAAGATCCGCTCATGAGGCTTAGTTCTCTGCCAGTGCATTCAACGAGTTAAATTGAGTTACTTTTTTGTGTAAAAGATAAGGTGATAATTCATTAAAAATCCACAGTAAAGTGATGGACACATTTTCATGCTATTAAACAACAAAAGTGTTATAATCAAAAGATTAAAGTATAGATTGATAAGTCAATGTATCGTAAACAACTCCATTCTTCTTCATTTTTCTTTTCTCCGAAAAATACAAAAACCCAGCTTTTCCAACAGCTTGCAACTCCCGTTGTTTCCTTCACAAATTTTTGCTTATCAAAACCAACGGAATGGTCTGTTTATCGATTCAACCAGGTGCTCAGTTCAAACTTTTCAGATCACATGATGTCCCCGTAAGAAAACAGAAAGAAAAATTTTCCCTAAAGTGGTTCAAAATTTGATACTGACTTGATCACATATTTGGTGACTCACAAATCACTGTTTTTTTCGAATAATTTCCAAGTTTTAAAAAAAATACTAATATGTACTATTTTCAGTATTGTTCGCGAATGATTTGCGGTGTATTTTTTTTACTTTCCTGCACCCCAAAACCTCCATCCTGGGCAGGCATAAGTATAAAGGTCTTTTCCCCCTCTTTTCCTCTTTCCACCATTCTTCATTAAATATCTTAATTTCTCTCCAAATCATTCCTCCCGATCTCAAAAATTCTCTTCTTACTATGAAAATGAAGTCAACACCAACAATTGCAAATCTCTCGTGAAAAACCTATCGATTCTCGAACAGTACGTTACCTACGAAGACTCGCTTTCACCATCATGATCTTCGTCAGACACTGAAAGAAATTAATGCTTTAACTGAAGCGGACGGGTTGTGTCAACGTTTATCAGAGGATCCGTTATTGGAAAAGCAAATTGCTCATTCGCCAAATCGGAATTCTGTCAGAATTTGAAAACCTCTTTTCAAGTGCGTTAAATGAAAGAACGAGAAGGTCGAAGAGGAAGAGACCGAGGACAAAGTGACGAACTCGGTGAAAGAGCTGCAAAGTATAAGGGTCTTTTCTCGGAAAAGGTTTTACATGTTTTCTTTACAATAAAAATTTTCTAGCAATTCGAATCGTTTTATTCATATTATATTCCAGGACTGGAAATGCGATTTATGCGGGAATATAAATTGGGCTAAACGTTTATCTTGCAACCAGGTGATTAAAACTACCGCTTTCAGTTGGATAAAGAAATTCTAATTCAGTATTTTATGCTAATTAGTGCCAAATGCCAAAGCCTGGGTTGGGAAAGGATGCCTCAAGAGAAGGGTTTGGAGGAGGTTATATGGATCGAGGTGATTTCTTAGTCATCTTTCTTACTATATAAAGTGTCTAAATTTTAATCTGTTTTTCTAGTTGATGTAGAATATAAAAGCTCTCGGTTCGAAGATGACCAAGAATACGATGATTTTGGACGAAAGAAAAAACGGTCGAAAGAATCAAATGGTAAACCAGCTGTTTCAAAGTCGATAATTGTCGAGGAAGAAAAAAACTCTGAAACCAAGGCAAAACCTGAGGAGGAAAGAGAAGTCGACGACGATGACGAAGAAGGTGGAGATGATTTATTGGGAGCTTGGGCTGATGTGATTGGCGAAGATGAAGTTAAACAGCTTGCTTCAAAATCGAAATCTGATTCAAGTGATCGGCGGAGATCTAGGTCGCCGATAAATAGGGGCTACAGGAATAAAGATAGCAAACAATATCGAAGTCAATCTAGGAGTAGAGAAAGATATGAAAGACGAGGCGGGTACAATGATCGCCCAAGGTATGATGAACGAGAAAAAAGGGATGGAAGGGATAGATACGATGATGATAGACGGTATGGAAGATGATAAATAAAATCAAATGTATATGAGCATATATTTATTGAATTAAAGACCCGCGCTATTGCAAGATAGTGCTGAGTAATAGATTTCAAATAAAAACAACGTTGTAACTACCTCAATCGCTTCAATCTCTTGTTGAGAGTAATTCTTCTTCCAAAATCGACGTGGCATTTGCGCAACATAGTTATAATGAAATACTCTCGGCGTTCGGACTCCATTGGCCTTTGGCGTTTCGAGAATTGAACCGGTAACTTTGGGCACCCATCGCGGTCTTGGTCCAAGAAATTTAATTAAGGGTACACGCTGAGACATTAATTAAAGCCTATGAGTAGTTTAAATCCATAAATTAGTCTTTTCATATTGCAATAATCGATGAATTGATACTGTTATGAATTGTTGAGTTTGAATTTAATTTATGGCTATGACAACTTTCACCTATTGCTCCCGAACAATTATTAATTCCACACGCTCAACATTCCAAACTCGTCTATTACATACCTCACCAATACATTGTGCAATAAAACCCGGTTCAGGACAAATTCAACAAATCTTTGACCGAAATGTAAAAAGACTCCAACGGAACCGCGCGGCGTTGTCTCCTGAATCAAGAGATGCTGATTATCTCAAAGATGAAATTGCGGAACGAATGGTTGATCGATTATTGGTAAATAGAGGGAGAATTTCGGATTTCTTCATCTTTTAAATAATTGTTGTTTATCTGTATTTACGTTAGGATATCAAAAGAAAGTTTTCAGTTATATTAGATATGGGGTGCGGAAGTGGTCATATAATAAAATCACTGGATACTGGATTGGTTGATCATTTGATCCAATGTGATATGTCAGGTTTGAAAATCATTCATTTCTTATACTCTTTTGAAATTCTTTTATGTAATCTATGTTCAGAGAACGCGCTGATGAGAGATGCAAATATTGAATCTTTAAACCCCGTTCCAACCACAAGGAAAGTAGTTGATGAGGAAAAATTGTTAGAATCATTTGAAGAAAATAGTTTGGATGCAGTTATGAGCAGTTTAAGTCTACATTGGGTGAATGATTTACCAGGTATTTTGAAAATCATGACCTAAAACTTCATATTTCCATGATATTGATGTGTCTTGAATTGTAATTTCAAAGGAACGCTGATTCAGGTTAAACACGCTTTAAAACCAGATGGAGTATTTATTGGTTCTATGTTTGGTGGTGATACTTTATACGAGCTTCGGTTTATTATATAGTTTCATTTTGCATATCGTTCTTTTATTAATTTACAAATTCTACAGAACTTCTTTACAACTTGCGGAGATGGAACGGAAAGGTGGGATTGCTCCTCACGTTTCGCCAATGACAGGTGTTCTCCTATCTTATTAAAGGTGTCTCACGATTTATTTCATGTATCTTCGTTTTTTCAGATGTCCGCGATGTGTCTAGTTTGTTGCAAAGAGCAGGATTTGCGTTAACAACAGGTTTTGTAACCATATTATTTCTTTTAGAAGATTTTTTTTTCCAACTTGTATGTGAATCCAGTGGATGTTGATGAAATCATTGTAAATTACCCAACGATCTCAGAACTCATGCGAGATCTCCAAACAATGGGGGAAAATAATGCAATTAGCGCAAGGTCTGTATTACTTTATTTTTTCTAGTAGATGTTGATTCATTTTTCTTTTTCTTGCTTTAGGACTCTTGGTTTATCTAAAGACGTGCTAATTGCAGCTTCAGCAATATACAAAGGTTTGCATACGTTTTTTCGCAACTTTGAGCATTTTTTTTTAAAATTATTTAATGCAGAAGTTTATGGGAATGAAGATGGAACAATCCCTGCGACATTCTCTGTGAGTATTTTTCTCAATTCCGACATTTGAAGAAAACTCATCATATTTAAACCACTTTTGCAGATAATCTACATGGTACAAACTTTCTCTTTACTACTGACAAATATATTCATTTTTGTGTGTTTAGATTGGATGGAAGCCAGATGAATCGCAACCGAAACCGCTTGAAAGAGGATCTGGGAAGCTTTCTTTGAAAACAATTGAAAAAACTGAATAAATATTGCACTTTGCGACGAAAAAATGATGATAAATCAGCGCTGTTTAAGTATTAAATATAACCGTAATGATATTTCAATTTAATTTAATCATAAATATAATCAATTGGCAATCGCGCACAACCATTTCAATATCTTACAAACCAAATCTCCCTCCCTTGACTGCAATTCGTTATTTTGAAACGGAACATGAGTGCGGAACGGCTCTAGTTTAAATTCACAACCGGTACTTTTCAGCAATTGCACAATATCGAAAGTTACTGATTCGACGATTGAGAGAGCATCCTCGAATATCACTTTTGGTGGTTTACCTCCACTTTGCCGCATTTTGAAAGTTTCTTGAATTTGCGAGGTTGTAAGGTATTTTGGCTTTGCAATCGAGCTTAGATACGACTCTGAGTTTACTGAGCCGATTAAAGATAAATACGTAATCGTTCCGAGTTTTGGTTCACCGACCATGAAGTACAAATCTGAAAGTTTGATTGTCATTTCCAAATCCACTACCCAAAATCGAACGTTAAAAAAATGATCGATATAATTTGATGGTTAACATACGTGGTTGAAGCTTTTCAACTTTCTTCAACTCGCAAATTGCGTTTTCCAAGTTCCCAAGTATGAAAAATACTCGCGCTCGAAAGTTATAGTATTTGATCTGCAAAAAAATGAGTTCCCCATAAATCATTTCAATCTAATTATTTACCTCATACTCATTCAAGTGGGTCACTCGCGAAATATCAAGTCGAATTCGTTTCGAAAGTCCTCGGTCGTCACTTCCCACTTTCCTCTTCCCCTTTACATCAACCGCCATCACATTCTCAAATTCAACATAATCGGGATTACCAGCGTCATTCAAAAACTCACGACCGAGAATCTCCAATTTCTCCAACGCATCTCTGGCTCGAGATTCATTTTCTTCATCGCCCGATGTTCCATCAATACTCCCAACTACTGATTCCACGTATGACAGCAATAACCTGATGCCATGATCGGGGACGGTTTTTAGACTTCCAACGGGAATTAACCGCAACAACTCTGAAGAGATTCTCACCGCAACCTTGAATTCCTTCACAGCTATCGCCGCAGAGATTGAATTTAATCGGAGCTCAAATATCCAATCGGAACACCCGTCCTTTTGCAGCGTTTCTCTTTTGGATTCTTTCAGCATTTGTTTGGATAATATTGAGGTGAGGTATATTGGGACTGGTGTTGGGAATTCAGTTTTGTGATTAATGTCGGTGATAAGAGGGAGAAGTTCGGCAAGCGACGAATGAAACTCGTGGGATTGTGGTTTTAATTTATCTTCCGAGAGTAACAATCGCGAGTATCTTAGCAAAACTGCGGAAAAAGGAATATAACCGACATTTACGTTTTTTCGAAGAACCTTTACAAACTATTAAAAACTGAAAGCAGATTAAAGTATTCATATATAACATGTACGTCGTGCAATCGCTTCAAAATTTCCACCTCAGAAGTTTTGTTTTTCGTCGCAAGGTGACATACCGATAAATTAAACAGCCAAACCGCATTTTCCGGATCATCGTGTACCAGCTGTTCAAAGTACTTTGCTGCCATCAATGGTTGACCCTGATAATTCCAATAAGAATAATCTAACGATCAAAGAAAATTATATAATCAACCGACCATTTGATAATAGCAACATCCAATGGAGTTGGACGTCAACTTAATCTCAGACTCGTCGAATTCGTTTTTAAGCAATTGTTGCAAGTCTTTCAACGCAGAGTCAAATTCACCCAGATTGAAATTCATAAACGCTATAATGAAGTATCGGGTTACCAATAAAACAGTACCTCAAGTTATTTTCATACCTTGCAATCGCAAAGTTTCAACATCAAATTCAAGAGTCTCGTTTCCATTCAAGACATCGTCAACGTTCGACAATTTCTCACTCGCCAATCTTACAAATTCCAAATCCGTGTCTTCCTCTCGCATCCCATATTTAATCAAACTCCAACACGCAAACACTTGATTTTCCAATCCCAATGATCTAAACCGAACCCGATTCATCCCGTCATCGTGTAAAAAGAGCTGCCGATTAAATTCCGAATACGCCGCCACCAAATCCAGAATATTCAAATCACAATTGGCAATAATGGTTCGAGTAAATTCCGAGATACAAAGCGCCGTATCGTATATCGAAATTATATCAGCGATATAATTTGTCGGGGGTTGAAAATAGTCATCCAAGTTCGTCTTTAAAGTAAGCAGTTTGCTGAGTAAATGGTCGATACTGGTTTGTAACGGTGTTGGTGCTGACGGTGCAAGATTTTCAAGCCGTTCGAATTCAGAGTATAACTTGAGTAATTTCCGCAACGAGGCAATCGATCTTGTTACGGGATCCCGCACTCCCGATGATAAATCGATCTGAAACATCATTTCAGTTACTTTCAATGCGTGGGGAAACACAGAACGAAGTTTGTTTTCAGATATGTTGATGGATTCGACGACGAGTAGTTTCTTGAAAGTATTTTGGCCCTTTCGAACATAAAGCTCATGATTAAATTGCGTGGTATTCTAAAAAAAAATAATAAATGATTGAATCCACACGATTCTGAGTCCCACGACGTACCATCTGCATTTCCAATATTAAATCGTTAATATTCAAAGCCAAAATATCGCCTAACGCTTCACGACCTAAAATTTTTTAAAATTAAACAAAGAGTATCACGCATCAGCAAATAAGATTACCATTTTCGTATCCAAAGCATGATTTTGCAATCTCCTTCTTCCCCAAAACCAAGCTAGCGTACCCTTTAGCCCAGTTCACCCGTGATAAACATCTGATTCGTGATAGGTCGTCGAGTTGCTTCAAATACTCAACATCCCTCGTTATCCATTCACACACAATCGATGAAACCAGCAAGATCATCTTCAAATTAGCGTCGGTAAGATCCTTCCTATGAGAATACAAACTCTTCATGATTGTTTTAACGTCAGCGGAAGTGAGAGTGAAAGGTTGTTCAGAGATCTTCTGTGCCAAAAGATAAAGTTCCGGGAATCTTTCTGTAACTTGTAATACGCTGAATAAAGTGCAAAGACACTTATAGTGCATTGATGATTCGACCGTAGTGTGGTCGAACGTGGGTGGCGGGAGAAATTTTAACGAATTGTTCAATTGAAATTTCGGTATCTTTTCGAGTTTCTTCTCTTTCGGTGATAATATTAGTAGTTTATCCAAATTCGAAAGCGCCTGTACTATGCATCGTTTTTCCAATAGCTTAAGCGAAAAGTTGTCGTCCGCTGAATTAGTGTTTATTGGTTGTTTGGTACTTGAATTGTTATTAAGGTTGGAGTACTTCTGGTCTGTAAAGCTCCCCAACGAAGAAAAAGAACAAATATCGCATCGTCCTGAGTCTTTATTGGCCATTTTTAATTTGTGACTGATCAAACTGCAAACGAACTGGTAAAGTTACGGATCCAAATATTTTTTGAATTGATTATTATTAAATTAATTGGAACAGCAAATTATAAAAATGGTTCTCCCCAAACATCAAACTCATACATCATGTTCATGTTTGGATAAAAACTTGAATCACGATCTCAGAGAGTATATTTTATCTTCCCTTCACCGCCGATACTGCCATCTCTTCATGGTCATTACGGTCTTTGATTCTGATTTTTGAAAATTCTATGGTATCGTTATAATGAATTCAGATCCGAATATTATTTTCGATTTTGGAATACAAGCGTAGATGTTTCTTCTAATTTCAAATCTGTATTCAAGTTTATTTTGTATTTTTCAGAAAGAAGACACGGCACGATACATAATAAACACATTTAAAATTTTATGTTGTTTAAATTGGGATTTAATAAACATATCAGAGCGATTCATTGATTGATCCGATTATCCTGAACATCCTTTTGAAATATACAAAAGATAAAAGCCAAGAGAGAATTAGAACATGCTTCGATGCATACATATAAATGAAAGAAAGTTTACATCTCAATTCAGCGCAAGGACTCCACACAACCTCTCTACACACAAACCCTAAACAAGACTGAAAGGCCGAAAAAATTTGGACACAGAAGAGCGCTTTGGTTTTCCATGAATCTTATTGTAATTTAAAAAAGAGAACTCTTCCGTGGGCTAAAATGTATAAAGAAACTTCGTAAACATGTCAGTTGTGCCAATGCACTACAGAATGCTTCTTAATACAAGTTTATAAAGGGAAATAAATCCGGAGATTTTTGGGGAGGACAAAACTGTAGCAAGAAACGTATAGCATATACACAATAATCTCGCTAGCCAGGGACTCTCTCCCCGAAAGTAAAAAAAAATAATACAACATGCTGCTTGCTAAAGTTTGTGTTGAATGAAATTTAAAAATATATACACATAGTAAATCGTTTGTTATTTTGGAAAAAGGGGAACTCGAGTTATTTTGATGACAGGTGATGACGGTCCTTGAGTGAGGGATTGAAAAGTCTCACCATTTTGCATTCACTTATTGTACGATATTAAAGGGATAAACGTTTTATTTCTTATGTTTGAATCTTGTGAGTAATTCATTAGAAGAGGTATCGAGACACTTTTCAATTGATAAGTAAATTAATTAAATCGAAGCTTAAAAAACGAAACAGCAATTATAAATTGTTCTTCCCAAACACCAAACTCAAATTCCGTGAAACATGCTCGTAGGTTAAAAATATAATCGCCGAAGTTGGCGCACTTCTCGCAATCGTGATCCCAAATCCTCTGTAGAAACCTAAAACTCCCTCCGCTTTAAATAAATCTCTGGCGACCTGCATAAATCCCTGCCGTATAAGCTTTCCGTTCCTTAATTGATGGTCCTTCACCGCTGATACCGCCATCTCTTCATCAGTTTGCATGCGAGACTTTATCACATCCGCTGGGAACAATATCCCATTAAACGCAACACCCGCGAACGCTCCTGCCGTCATCAACTGCCAAGTTTTCAAGTCTTCCTTTGACTTCACTCCTCGTTCTTTACCCATCGCAACAAACCTCCGAATCAAAAACTCGTAAACACCAAACCAAGCTCCTCCACCACCTGCTTCTCTCAAGAACGTTCCTAAATGACCTCGATACATTCCTAAAACTCCATGCTCTTTCAAAGTATGCGATACAACCGACCAAGGACCATTATACAGTCGATTCTTTGCCACTGCTGAACTGGCTAAGTGCAGATTTCCGATATCCTGGACCTGCAATTTGCATTTCACAAGCTCGATTGGCGTAAGTACAAAAGAAACACCGGCACCAGATATCAATCCGGCTAAAACAACGTCGGACATTCGAGGTTGTTGGGCTTTAATCGTTCGTGATCCTCGAATCGTTTGGATCCAATCGAGAGCAGCACCGTAACACATGAATAAGAAAGCATTTTCGATGACCGATCCGATTAATGGAGGACTTAATCCCTATTTTAAACAAATGTATATGAGTTACGTTTTTGGTGGAAAGAATTTTTCCGCTGCAAACCTTGTAAAGCCCAAATATCCCTTCAGCTCGAATCGTCTTTCTTAAACAATCTAAAGCTCCATTAAACGCTGGGATATTGTTTGCTGTTGTTGATATCGTCGGCTGGGTTTGTAATCTTACTTTTATGGTATCAAAAGGAAATTCAACAACTTTTCCTGTAACGCCGGCGACCTATTTAAAGAGTGGATTTATTATGTATAACAGACCATTGTGTTATTATTGATGCAATGTAGATACATACGGAGCCGGAGAGTAAATCAATTACGGCAGTTTGCGAAGTGCTTTGAGATGTTGATATCGTTTCGGAAGAAGCCATATGTGTGATTTATAAATAAAAGATAGTAATTAATCTTCAAATCTGTTAATTTAATTGAATGACTTTTTTCAAAAAAAAAAAAAAAATTGAAAAAAAAAATTAAATAAAATTTAATATAAAAATTA
>JADGJK010000445.1:0-11037 GCA_027600645.1 Nowakowskiella sp. JEL0407
AGAAGGTTTACCGGACACGGGAACATGCGAATGTTGCGTCTACCATCACAAATCTTGGATTGGTTGCACTTTCTCAAAACCACTATAACGAGGCCAAACTACTTGTCTGTGAGGGTTTAGGGATATATGAGAGAATATTCGGAAGCAGAAATCACTCAGTTTTTGCGCGAAATCTTCGCAATCTGGGAGGTATTGAGATGAAGCTTGGAAACGTTCAAGAAGCGAGGAAATGTTATCAAGAGAGTACTGTTCTTGGTCGAGATCATAGTGAGTTTGCTGCGTCTGCGGAAGCTTTAAGGAAGTGGAAAATAAAACAACTTTTTCTTAAAATTCTTTTGATGAATACTCACTTTTGAAACACACCTTGCAAACTTTTATAACTTTTTGCTTTTCTTGGATTTTCTCGTTTTCATGGGACTGAAAGAAATGATATATTTGCTGGGTTCCGGTTGTTACGGTAGTTTTATTTCTTATCTTTTATTTATTAATATGAAAATCAAATCAGAACAAAAACAATGAATTTTTTTATTTTATAAAACTCAATCTCATTCCTCGTTGATTTGTATCCTAGAAGAAAGTAATATTAATACAAGTCTTTATTCGAATCTTATTCGAGTTTAAGTATTCTGAAGTTTCAACATAGTGAATCGTACAAAGCTCAAAATATCTAAATCATAAAAACGAGAAAACTGGTGTGCATGATTCAAAACGATACATCCTCGCACCTACTCCAGTATGCTATCTCGAAAGATAATTCTTATGTTTTAGCTCATCAAAATCAAACGGCCATACCGCCGTGCACCGAATCAAACGCGAAACTTTAAATTTAAACGAATAATCATTTTAACTTCCTTGATCTTGAAACCCTTTATGTTTAATCTTAAAATTCTTCGAAACAAGAAAGAGAAAAAAAAAACATCAATTAAATACATCCCCAAATACTTTTTTCAACGTAACCATCTGCTTCTTCTCCTCCTCTTCTCCCAAACAGCATCGCTTCCAATCCACACGATCAGGTAAATTAAGTACGTTTGCCAATACAATCCTACACAAAAATAAGAATCAACATTTTTCCTTTTAAAACATGGAATAAAAAAAATAATTCAAAAAAAAACCTTCCAAACTGCGCATTCATCAACCGCAAAGGTTTAACTGCCCTCCGTCCACTCGCAACCATCTCATCATACACAACCTTCTCCTCCTTATACCTCGCAAACACCTCCGGCGTCGGTCCAACCGTAAACCGTTCCGTACTCTTCAAATCAAAACTAACCAATTCAAAAATACAAAACGGTCGTTCCGCTGACTTTGTTCCGGAATCTTCATTCGTTATGTATATCCCTTGGCCTTTACATGAGTTTTTTATTTCGTCGAGTATAACTTCGTCTGTTATTTCGTTTGGGATTGGTACAATCTACGCAAAGTTTGAGAGTATGAAGTTGATATTACAATAAAAAATTTTAATCTTTCATATCCCTTCTTACCTGCAAATGTGCATGTACTTGTTTCCCTAAACCTAAATCTCCCGGATACATTTCAAACACAATACACCGATACCCCATACCCTTCAACACCACCGCAATCTTTTTCTTAAGATCTTCCATATCCTTCAACATTCTCTCAACCTGATGAATCCACTCCGCCTGCGCCAATTCGCCATGACTCATAATCGGTCCTTGATTCAAACATTTCGTCGACGGGAAGTGTTCAATGGGGACGATCAAAATATGTCCAAAATTGGTTAGTCCTCCTTTGGCGAGTGTAAGGTAATTGTAGTCTCCGATGGCGATCAGTAAATGTTTCTCGAGATTCGGGTTGGCTAAACAGAACCAACATTGACTTACTGTGTTTAGTTTTTTAGTTACTGTATGAAACTCGTAATTTGGAAAAGAAAAACTTACAATCTCTTGATTTTGGAGAAGTCCCGTCTTTTGATGGACAATCTTGGATCCAATGTCCCTTAACCCCGCAAATTTTGCATGTATATGAATCAGGAACCTTTGATTTTCTACAATCATCTTTCCAATGACCTTTCTCACCGCATTTATGGCACATAAATGATTCATTTGGACCATTTTGATGTTTTAATCATTTTTGTGGTCCGGAATTTGAGAAAAAGAAATTTCCTTTGTGTTGCTTTGTGATATAAATTTGAATTTTAATTAATGAATTTGCGAGAATACTTTTTACTGAATTTTACCTCTTGAACCCGTTTAGATTTTGAATCAAATCCTTGCGAGAATGGAGATTCTATCACATTCTCTGGTCGTTGCACTTTTGGATTGGAAGCTGTGATACTTATTGCATAAAACCACTATCCAAACAATAAAAACAAAGATAAAATTCTCTCATGAAAACAATGATAAATCTTTACCCGATCGTTCGTTTCATTTTCAAAATCAGCCAACCCCAAAAACCTTGTAATCTTTCCGTTATCCAACTCAAACGACTCTCTCAAAAAATAAATTCTTCTTTGCTGCGAAATGATACCTCGGTTTGATACTCTGCTCGTTCCATCCAGTCAACACAGCCTCCAAACTTCCGGACATCGCTGCTCCCTCAATTCTTATCCGATTCTCTCGGAACCACTACCATTTAAACCGCCTTTAAATTCACTTTCGATTGATCTCCTTATCGTACCGATATCACCACTTTCCATTTTTAGGTTACAAACCATGGCACAGTTCTGGCAAGTTCGAGGAAAAGCAGCTACAAGGCTGTGACCTTTTGATTAGTCAGCATGGGTAATTTACTTTGACCTTATTTACAGCTGCAGTATAAAAAACCTTCACTTCCAACAATATTCTTAAGTTTTAATATTGTTTGGTCGTGAAGGTATGGACATTTTCTTTATTTTTCTTATATGCTTTTATATTGATTTTTCTTTATTAATATAATGTTTGGTCGTGAAGTTCTCTAGCTTCACTTTCAACCCAGATAAAAACTTGCCCAAGTTCTCATACTTGTCCTCAATCACCGCTCCCTGGTGATCCTTGTCTACACTCCAACCTGTCCAAGGCCCCTCGTATCTTTGGTCAATCTTAGGATTCTGCCCCCCTCAGCGCAAACCCTAATAGAGTGTTAAGAATGATGATCAATTTTATTTCTTTAATTCATTCCCAAAACTCCATGCAACATATTTATAAACACAGTTTCATGTTTGCAAACAATAAAGACTCCCACAAAGTGGACAGATTCTGTAAATTGACGACTATGTAATTGAATGGAAAATCAAAGATCTCAAATGATATACAAACTCACTCTTTGCAGATGGATCCACCACTTTGAAGTACTGTACTTACATATCATTAAACAAAAGGGCAAATTTCCTAAAGACAACTATTAAAAAAATAACATTTCCTCTTCCATCTACCAAGTTGAAATAAATAAATAACTTCAATCTTAAGTACTGGTAGAGATATAAACTAAATTATTATATAATACACCACCTGACACACTCCCAACTTCCTGTGACCCTCTCTCATACATTTTCTCCACATATTCTTGTAACTTTATCTGAAAGAAAATTGATAAAAACATGACTGAAAGCAAAAAAGTTTACTGAATTTGTCTTGCCTCCACAATCTCTTCGTAGCACTCTACACCATGGCTGCGGAGCGACTTGATTAGTATTTATTCATTGATGCCAGGTAAAGAATATCGAAATGCAATGGGTTCACAAAAAAAATGTCGTTAATCATTTGCTTTTCACTTTCAATGTTCAACAATTTTTTGTTTGCAAATCTGAAATCGTTCATATTACTGTAAATGATACTCCTTTTGAAGAGAATCCTACAGTAATTTTTCCTTGACACTGATGGTCTTTCAGTTCCAATCTCAAATTGTAATTACTGTGGATTTGAAAACTGTTCAGTTTTCAGTTTAGAGCGTTGCTGTTATCAGCATAAAATGGTATTGCGTGCTCCCACAAGTTCACGTTTGAAGAATATCTGAAGTTATCCCTAAGATGTTGCACATTTTGAAGAAACAAATTGGGTTTGCGTAGTTGTCGTTGATAACAAATTTGTTTTTTTTACCTTATTGCTGGGCGGAATACGAAATTTCATCGTAAATTACTTAATAGCGCCAAGACTCGGATTCGATCTTCATGTTCAATGATAAACTTTATTCTTTTGTTCATTTAAAAATCCATTGAAAGTGCTCATAAACAACGTATGTACAACTTGTTCCCTCGCCGCATCAAATACACTTTGTGAAGTAGCTGTTTTCCTGTCTTTTAGTTCAACTCAGTTTTCAATGCTTCACCATACACTGATTCCATTCTTTTATTCAGCAGCTTGCACTTTTGGAAAGAATGGATGATTTCATTCTTTAATTCGTAGGAGAGATTAATTTCGAATGGTGATCCTGGGAGGTTAAAGATCCGCATTGTTTCGACATATTTGGGTATACGGTGCGCTGGAATTGTCTGAGTTGTGTCCGTTTGGTTCTTTTCGAGATTTACCGATCATTTCGAAGGATTCTCAATGTGTCTGATACATTTGGTAACTTTCCAGATTCTCGAAAAAGATTTTTCAAAGCTTCCAAAAAAAAGAGCGTTTTCCAAAGAGAAGTCTGAATTAAAGCAACGATTTAACTTTGAAATGATATAATCTTCGATTTTTTTCTCACGATTAACGCAGTACTGCTTAAATTCTTTTGAAAAACATAAGTGTTTAACTATCACTCAAAATTTGAATTGTAACATACCTTCAAATAGCACAGGATCGTCAAGCATCGCTGCAAAAGACTCCGGACTATACTTTAACTCTGTGCTGTTTTTGTCATTTCGATAAAATGATCTCGCCACTGGCAATTACTGAAAATGTTTGCGAAATCAATCCAAATATAGTTATTGCTTTTATCCGTGGAAAATATTTTGAGATTGGAGTGGAATCGCAAGAAAATATATCAAAATTGCTGGGATTGCGCAAAAAATCTATGAAACCATGAGAAGATTTGAATTTGAAATTTGCAATCATTTATCAAGCAGTATATTTCTTTCTTTATTCGCAAAGTATCATGTACCATTCGCATGCGCAGTTTCCAAAGTATCCAAGGACAAAGCGCGAAAAGCATTAATCCATCGATTGTGAAGAACGGAAACCTAGTCTAAGGACTCGAGTAAAATCACTGAAATATTCAATAAATATTCTACCATTCAGTGGGAGTGGGGGATGAGAGCATTGCGCATACGTTACTGAAGGGTAGATACCGTACGTTTTTGAAGTGAAACCGATAACAAAAATGTAATCAACTACCAATAAACTAAATCATAGAGTTCCGTGATGATTGAAATATCAAAAATACCTCAATAATCACTAATATGCAAACTATCCCTGATACTCTTTTGTCAGTAATTTGGTATCGATGTTTGCAAAACCTTAACAACATTATTGAATAGAAAATTAATATGGAAACTTATCCTAAATTTATTACCAGTTCATTTTGACTTGCGCGGATGCTTCCCCGAAACTCACAGCTGTGTTTACACTGGAATCATGATATTCCGTCAAAGCATACAAACCATAATCGGATCCTATCCCTAAAGTTACTACAACAATAAAAGATAACCCTTTATTTACTATATCCTATCAGCGCAATGTATAGCAATCCACATCCAAAACTTAAATAAACAACGACAAGAAAAAACGCACACAGCAATTGCGATTGTCCATTGCTCATCAGATCATTATACTTGACCACTGCGATGAATAAACCCCATAATCCCACTTGTAACAATGTGAACCAATACAATCTTTATAAATTTGATAGCTGCCACATTATGAATAGAACGGTCGATAGGAACATGATTATTGCTATTGTTGTTGATATCGTGACGGTTATTTTTTTCTGTAATGGAGTACGATAAGCGTCATTATCTTGTCGACTGTGAATTGCCATGCCAGTTATCGTTTGGTTACTGTTTTATTTGATTCGGATCGATCATTAGTTTTATGATAAACCTATCACACAATCTACTCACCGTTATTGTACCAAATGGGATCTGTAATATAATTCTAACACTTGACGCACAGCCTGGCGCATTTTGGAAGATCATCGTTGTTGATAAAAGAATTGTTATTGTAGTGCAGTCATTAAAACACAAAATAGTAATAAAGGTAAAAATAAATCCACATAATTATTGTTTTTCATCCAATTTTGGAATACGCACATTCAATGCACCAAGTAAATTCGATGCCGGTCCGGGCAACCCATTTTGAGACGCGAATGATTCCAGCAGGTTCTTTACTAAATTCAAATCCAAGTTCACCGGCTCAATTCCTTCCTCACCAATCTCGCCCTTTTCAACTTTCTCAAAATCTTGACCTATTGATGTCGTGGATAATTCTAAATCCATCGCCGTCATTAGGTCTTTGATATTTTCGTCCGAATATACTGAATCTTCGTCTTCATCACTTTCCGAAAGTGTTTCTGATGTAGGTAAATGTAACTTTGGGTCTGCACCTAAAAAAATCGGAGTGTGAGAGAGCAAAAAACATCAATTAAAAATCTCTAACCTATTGTTTCCATCAAGATATTTATTAGTCGGTCAGGATCAAAGTTCATACCATTCGGATCATTTGCTTCCGACACATCTCTGTAATAGTGAATAGTTAACATCCAAATACAAAAAATCGGAAATATTACTTATTCAGCTCCACACCGTCAGCACTACTTTCCGAGTTTATGAACGTGTTAAAAGTGTTGACCATTTCCCGGACTCGTTTATATTCTTTTTTCTCTACCGGATTCATTCCCCTCCGCTTAAAAATAAACATATTAGCTGAAGAAAAAATAGTAAACACAACCAACTCACTTCATCTTCATCCCCATCACTTTCAATTTCTAAATCGTCGTCTTCATCATCCTCGAAGTCATCTTCCAGCAAATCATCAGCAGTAGCTTGTTCGCCGCCACTCCTTTCCTGAATCATGGCATCGATTTCTTCCAATGACACATTAATCCAGTCATCATTATCTTCCGGTTCATCGATTCTGTAACTTACGTCAGCCGGATCCGAGAAATCGAGGATATCTTTAATCATTGTGTATGGGTTGCCATAGTTGGGTATTTGAGGGTGGAGATCTAAAGGTGTCGAGGAACTGGAAAACGATAGCATGTTCTTAAATAATTGAAGTACAAGAGTGTAGAAAAAATGCACTTACTCCGGTACATAATTATCATTAATAAATCTTTCTCTCGCCGCGAAATCCAAATCTTTATATTTTTTTGAACCTTGTATTTCATCCTTTTCGATTGTTTAATGAGTCACCCTAACCCAAGAAACATTGCGTTTACCTTATAGTATCCCAATTTTGTTAGATTTTGATGATATTTTATCCATTTCGGGTTTGATTCCAACGACGAATGCTTACGAAAAAAAAAATAAGTACTGCACTCAGTTACCAGCTGCAAGTAATACTACCTCAATAACACCGCTTCCTGCTGTCGATGCCTCAATGATTTGCTTATTCGTGAACAACATCTCAAATCCACAAGTCTGAGAAAATTTCAGGTCAGTACATATTCAATTCGAAAAACTCAATAATTTATAGCAAACCAGTTTCATTCCCAAATCAAAAGCTTTATATTTCGAATCTGTTTCGGACGGGCGATTAAACACGACGGGGGCTATAAACTTTTGTCCAACTAATTGCGCATACAATACTTTGGTAAACTTTACCGTGGTTTCAACGGTTTCAGCTTCTGGCGAGAAATTTCTCATTAGACTACACGCCTGCAAATCGTTTGTAAGATTAAATAACCAAAATTCTAGATTAGGTGAGCTCAATCTTCAACAAACCCTCAATCCAGCAGGATCTCGTTCATAAAATGATGCAACGGCGGGAGCAACGAGTTGAGGGTTATGCCATAATATCTTTGCGACAGAATTTGGAACGATACACCGTGCGCGATGAATATTCTCCGATGCCCTTTTGGGATATCTTTAAACGTGTTCGATCAGTTTCGTGCTCAAGGTTCACAGAAAACAATAAAAAAGAAATACTAACCCTAATATCTTTTTTTCGATTATTTCTTGTACTTTTAAATCGGCTACAGTCTTATTCTCATTCCTCTTTACGATTCCAATCGCAGTTTCCAAATTCAGATTCTTTCCAGCTGGAAATATTCCAATATCTGCTGGTGTCGTCGGAATCGGAATGATATGCAGTTTTCCGTTGTGTACGAATACTCGATTTGTACTTGTGGTTGGATCCAACCATTTCGGGATTACACTTGCCGTTTCAATAAAAATGAATTCACCATCAGTGTCCCAAACCCTGAACAGAAGATAGAAACATATTAAATCGTATATACTGAGCAATTAGTGTAATTGGAATACCGAGCGACAGCATTCTTGAAACGTTCCGTAATTTGATACAAAATCCAAACGACGAACCATTCATCATCGATACAATCTCCAAATCGAACTTTACCGGCTAAACATATCAAATCATCTATATCAGAACCATTAGAAATGAAGTAACTGGTGCTAATGCTCACTCTTTTACTCTCGTTTCGTTTGGAGTTGAGAAAAAATGAATCCTTCTGCCAAATGTAATTTGGGACGGTGCTTTGCAATAAGTTCTTTACGAAAAGTGAAACTTTCGATTCGATTATCTTTGACTCGTGAATGGAATTGGACAAACCAAACAATTCAAATTGAACAAAATCTTCCATAATGATAATGGAGGAAAATGGATTCACAATTGTGAAAAACAGAAAACAGAAAAAAAGATTTGCGAATAATAAACAACAGAAATCTTCAAATTTCAACTACAATCACTCAACCCTACCCAATAACTCGAAACACTCCGCCGATTCACCAAAATCAACTGAAGAATTGCGTTCATTAATATTGGCAGACAAGTTTGTTATTTCAGATGGAATAAGAATCTAATAGGAGTTTTCTAATCAATTTCGTTTCCTAGAAGAGCGATTTACAGATGGTTTGAGAAATGTTTGAAAAGTAATTACGACAACACAATTAATTTTGTCTGCCTTGGGTTTTCTCAAAAGTTTCTTTAAAGATGCTCTCCCTAACAAGCAACATACGGGCTCGCATTCGTATACAAAGTTTGATATTACTTGTTTCGGTATTGGCGAAATTTCTCAATCACGAACTGCGAGAGTACAGTTTTCAGTTTTACTGTTGATAATTGATGAAATCAAGGTATCTTTCCGATATTTAATGTTTTTTTATGAATTTTAAGCGTTTATCCAGCTGAATTTTTCAATAAACGATGCGGAAATCTTCGATCCCGTTTTATCTCCTCCAGATATTGAAATAATTGAATCATTTAATATCAATATCATTCCGAGAAATGAAGTATGTAACTCTTAAAGTTCTTGAATAATCGCTAAAATATTGGATCGTTTTGCCGCATAAGTATGGAAAACACAAGATGAATTCGATACCAACGATTTTTTACATGCCACATTGCGGCCACGTGTTATATAATAATTTACTTTGGGCGAACTGGAATAAGAGCTCGTTGATGAATATGTGGATGATCGGAAATAGTTTTCGTGCATACGACACAATGTACATCAGAATGATAAATCTTTCGTTAAAATTTCATTTATTTAATGTATTTGAACAGGATGACGGAATCTAAGATGAACAAAGAAGCGCCATACATCAAACGTATTCTTGAGTTTTTAATTGAAACTCCTATTGCGGATATTTCGGACTTCGAAAATGTGCTGAATAATACGAGTATGCATTGCTTTGATGCGTTGATATTGGAGTCTGCTGATGATTCAGTATGGTTGAATGCGATAGAACCGGGCGTCGTGGATTCACCCGAAGTTATTTAAGTATTAGAGAACGTATAATAAATGAACCCAATATGAACATGCCTCTGTCTTTCTATAGATTTTCAGATCACTCAACAATAATTTTTGAGCAAAGCTTGAAAACACCTGTTCGTTATAGAAGCATCGAAAGACAACAAATATTTTGAAATGTTTGGCGATTTATGACTACAAAATCGAACAGAAAATTTTTTTCTGGATCAATAATTCGTGGATTACTTGGAGTGTGCAAATTGTTTAATCAATGCTTATTTCAGAGTTGAAACAATTTTTTCAATAATATTTATTAATTTGATTTTAAGCTCTAAAACGGTAAAGATCAATTAGTTGAATATTTGAATAAACGAAAATTTCATGCGATGAAGTACCGTTTATTCCTGAATGATAAACTCAATGAGCTTTCGAAAACTGGAAATACATTTCGATACTGTCATTGAATGGATTCGAATTTGAGTTGATAAAATCCGAGTCTCGCCCGAGTTTCCAAAGATATTTGATTAATAGATTAAAAAGGAATGGTTAGAAAATCTGAAATTAATTTCAAACAGCGAAGAAACCCAATAAACACAAAGACAAATCGAAAATGATATTTTGACGACGAATTTAGCGCTCAGCGATGCAAAAAGACAAAGATATCTATCTACACCATTTGCTGAGCACTCTACTTCTGCGGTGGCTCCAATCCACATTCCATCCTCCCTGAGCCCACCAGCGCAGAGTAGCAAAAGACACCCTCGAGACTGGCATCCCACAAAGGCCCCTTCCTGTCAAGTCTAAATAGGATATGATGCCAGCTCTTTAAGTTTTGCTTTCTTGTAACTGTTCTCAACAACAGGAAGCAGACCATTACAAAACCGGTGCATCACAGGGAAATAATAGGAATAAAGAATAAAGAACGGGAAAGAAGATCATTTTATTTACCTTAACTAATATGACAGTTTTGATTGGATACTTGTATTCCGCTTTGATTTGTCCAGCATGAATATATGGATTTTCTAATCAATCAATTACCCCGAAGAGTCCAGAAAAGAATGGACATCACTAACTGGAAAGTGTTGGCCACTAGGATACAACAGAAACGATTGCTTGCTCTTAAATTTTCTGCGACTCACAAACTTAAATCTCGGTCTGAACGATACAAGATTGGTGCGGGCGGGCGCGGGGGGTTCGGGGGGTGGGGGGGGGGGGTGGTGGGGGGTGCGGAGCGCGGGTGGG
>JADGJK010000446.1:0-11000 GCA_027600645.1 Nowakowskiella sp. JEL0407
AAAATATACAATGCAAAAATCCAAATATAAAAAAAAAATGTTTCATAGATGTTTCCTAAGAAAAAGAAATCGCTTCCACAAACAAAAAGAAAATCATAAGAAAAAAACCACAGAAAAAACAAACACATAAAAAAAAATTAACGAGGCAAAGAGACATTCATTTGGCGGAGAACTTCCATTCCAAACAGATAGAAATAGTAAGAAAACCGGTGGAAAAAATTATTAAGTAAATATAAAAAACGGCCAAATATGTATAAAAGATACTGAAAAACATTCCGTAACGAATGCCTTTAACATCATTAAAAACACACACAACAAAAATATGTATATACCAAAACGGATCTCTTCAACACCATTTATGAATCCTTCACGTCGGCAGCTTTCCAACATCAAATTCAACGACCGTAACATCAGACCCAACCCGTCTCCCCCGAATATCATTATACGCATTTTCCAACTCCACAAAATCCTCTCCTCCTCCAATCGGTCCCACAGAACTCCGACTCTCACTCATCCCCAACGTCCCCTCCGTCGAAACCGACCCCACGAACCCAATAGAACCTCCACCCTCCGAATGCTGCCTTTCATACTTCTCCTTCTCTGACCTTCTATTACTCCACCCTTTCTGCCCACTCGTCGGAACCCCCATAGAAAATGATTTTCGGAAATTTGAACTACCCGTATCTCGATGCGTCTTTTTCTCCGTTGAAGATATCGTCGTTATTCGTTGAATTTGTTGGATTTGTTGTGTTCTTGTGGTTCGTTGAGTTTCAAATACGTCGTCCATATCTTCTAACGCTCGACCGGAGGTTTCGGGTACACAAATGTACGCAAATAAAGACATTATTATACAGAATCCCGCGAATAACTACATCAAATCAAAAAACAAACAACAACAAAAAATACATAAACATACATTAGACCAATAATTGAAATAAACACTCAGATAAAAAACTTCATACCAGGAAAAAATATATCCCCATTCGCGATAGCAAGATGGGTGTGAATTTACCAATCAACGCATTCATAGACCAGTTAATGATAGTCGCACACGCTGTTCCTTTAGCTCGTACTTGGATAGGGAATATCTCTGATTGATATACCCACGCGACAGGCCCCCACGACGACCCGAATGATAATACGAACATACATACGGATCCAACTGCCAATACTGATGTCACTTCTGGTGCGATTTGATTGTTTCGTAAATATCCGAATACTGTAACTAGTATATGAGATACCGCCTAACATTCGAATATTAATTTAAGAACCAAATAAAAAATAAAGAAGAAAAAAAATGTTCTGGACGTGTAATTTTTACCATAGAGAGTCCGCCAAATATGAGCATCCGTCGTCGTCCGATTTTCTCAATCATATACATTGCCGGTAAATTCGCCAATACAAACACAAACGAAATCAAAACAACCAACGCTGCTGAAGATAATTCTTTCGATTGTCCCAACTTTTGAAACATATGTCCCGCATAATACTAAATAAAAACCAATCCAAAAAACAATCATTACACTGAAAAAAAAACAAAAAATACTACCAACTGATATTACCATAACAACATTAATCCCCGTCCACTGCTGGAAAAACTGCAACGCCATACCAACTCCCACCCGTCCCCTCACATCCCTCCTCAAAAACATTTCCACCCACGTAACCTTCCCCACCCCCTTCTCACCTTCAATCCCCCTCTTAATCTCCAAATACTCACACATAATCTTCTCATGATTCGCATTCATGGATCGTAACTTTCCCAACACATTCACCGCCTCCGCGTCCCGTTGTTGGTGTAATAACCATCGCGGTGAGTACGGTAAGAATAATAAAATTAACATTAATAACACACCGGGAATCACTTGAATTCCTAATGCGCCTCGCCATTGTGCGTCGCCGCTTACGAAATAGTATAGTGCCGCGTTGATTAACGATGCCGCGCAAATTCCTAACGTTATCATGAGCTAAAACACACAAAAAAATAAAACTCTTTAATTCCCAAACAAATTTACGCACAAAAAAATTATTTCACTCAACTCACCTGCTGAACAGAAACCAACTGCCCCCTTGTCTCCTTGGGCGCAATCTCAGAAATATATATCGGTACAACCATACTCAATATCCCAATTCCAACCCCCGACACTCCCCGTCCAAAATACAACATCCACAACGCATTCGTAAACGCAAACGTCTGAATTAACCCTCCAATAGAAAACAATATTGAGCCGGATAACGTCGCTCGTCGTCGTCCAAAGTAATCTGTCATCCACCATCCTATCGCCGCCCCGCCTACCGCTCCGAATAAGAATGAGGATACTATGTTGCCGTTTACGTCGACGGCGATTGATGTGTCTTCGATTCGGTTGGTTTCGTATGAAAAGTCGCCGGTTCCGAATGTTTTTTGGAAAGTGGGCATTACTAACACGGTGCTGTTACAAAAAAAGTCAGGAAAAAGGAGAAATGAGAATGCAGTATGCGTACTCTACAATGCCGACTTCGTAGCCAAATAAAAATCCGCCGGTGGCAGCAGCGAACGCAACGACCCATCCAAACACTCCCGATCCCACATTTGCTGGTTTGCCCATTGCTGTAGTACAACCCACTGTCAAACCCTGCTTAGCAAAAAAAAATTAAAAAAAATATTCCGCATTCTGTTCTATGTTGTTTTTCATACATTCAAATAAATATAAATATTTAATACTATTGCAATGTGCACATGAGAAAAAGTACAACAGTGCACAGTGAAAAACACCGTCACAAAATATTTGGAGTAAGAGATATTTTTTTATTGCGATTTTTAAATATGCAACCAAAACTATCTTTACACCTTGAAACCACGAGATGCACGACGACCACGAGCTTTTTCGAATTTTCTTCCCTTGGAACGAACGTATGGTCTGCAAGAAAAAAAGGTTAAAATAAAATAACACGAAAAAATTCTAACAGATACAGACTTGGCATGGCTTCCTGGGACACCTGGAGCACCGAAATGTTTAACAGCTTCTCTAGAGTTCTTTGGTCCACGCAAAAGAACGGTGTTTTGTCCAAGTGGGGCACGAAGAGCGAGCTGGTCAAAAGTGATAATTTCACCTCCAGCTTTAACAATTCGTGCACGGGCAGCTTGAGTCACACGGAGAGCACAGATGGTGAGTTTTGGAATTTCAAGAATACGAACGTCATCAGTGATGGTTCCGACGAGGACTGCAATTTTGTCTTCCTTGCCAGTCATGTAACGAACGAGTTTGGAGATTGACATGGGTGGTTTGTTGGTTCGCGACATGAAAAGTCTCTTCAAAACGACTTTGTTGAAGCTGGAGTCGGTACGACGGGCCAAGAAACGATACAACTATCAAAGAGAGTATCGCGAGTTAATAAATACATTCTGTACGAAGAGTTTTCTGGATGTGGTACCTTGACGAGCAACAAGAGGTATGGGTCCTGGAAAATTGAAATTTGAGAACTATTAAAATGTTGTGATTCCATATGTAAAGCTTCAAACGAACCTCAGATTTTGGCGCATTTCGCGCAGTGTTCTTCACGTGGTGCTTGTGGGGGAGATCGATACCCTACACGAGAATGTCGAAGTTAGTGAAAAGTTTTTTTTTCAAACTGTTTTTAAAAAAAAAGAGAGTTTGGAAGAATAAATTGGGGAAAGGGAGTAAAAGGTGTGGAAGCAAGAGCGAATGTTTGGTAAGTATCGAAAGGAAATTTCTTCTCAAAATATTTTCAGTCCGAGCCAGGACAGTTATGGTCGGAAGAAATCCAACCCTCGAGTACGAGAGAGAGCGGGATGATTGAGAGAGAGTTCGTAGGTAATCCATGGGCGCAAGAAAGCAGAGTGAAGAAGATTGGAGAGAATTCAACAACAACAAAAGGGAGAATAGCAATGTGTACAGAGATGGAATGCGGGAGGATTAATTATAAAAAGAGTGTTAGGTGATTTACCATTTTTTGCGCTGTTCAAAAAAAAATAGAAAGTTGACTTTTTTTTTAAACGGGACGGGGCTTGGAAGAAAAAAAAATCCTCAAAACTGACAATGTGGCTTACGGCTGCATCATTCAACCATTGTGGAAACATACAATCTTTGTCACCCGTCCGATCGAAAGTTTTGCCGTCTGTTTTTATGAAATTCAGACTCACCAAAACCCGCAATTTTGAACGTCGATTGTTGCGTGGAATTCCCTAAATCATTATTAGCGAACTTGAAGGTTTCGTGCAATCACAAAAGCCACTACTGTATCCTATGAGATCCGGTTGATTAACAGACAATCCGATATGAACTCATTCCATTGGCAAAAACTGTTGGATTTGTGGACGCAAAACTTGCTGAAGATGGACACTGGACGGCGGTATTGCTTTAGGTACAGCTGGGGGAGAGAAGAATCCAATAAATTCTATATTCAACTTTAGAAATCCAGACAGAAGATATGCGCGAGTCTCCCCGATTGTCGATTTCTGAACAGACATGGTCGTGAACGATTTTTTCAAAAGTCTCTGGATGCGTTTAAACAGGTCATGTTTGAAAGTTTGGGCATTGATGATTGATTTGATGTTCGATGAAAACAGGTGTCCCGTGGACTTGTAAGTTTTCCGTTGTGAAATTTGAATTGTTGGATTGATTGCATGAAAACAAGCCCGGGCCTTTGGGACTGGTTCTGACAAATTTTGAAAGTTTTGCTCTACGAAACGACGGAAAACGATGTACGTTGCAAAATCTTCAAAAGAAAAAACAAACGTTTGATCTGCAGTGCGTCGGGGTTATGGCGTTTGGCGAAGTATTCTCTCATAATAACTACTGCATGCAATCCTATTCCACGTCATCCTCCCTTTTAAACTGTTAAACTATTAATGTTATTTCAAGTTGGTCGCCAGACTCTTCAATTATAGTGAGTTTACAACTTTACACCGATCAATTTTACTCTGAAGTCTTCACTGTTGCTATACCCATACGTCTGTGCAAGTGAAATTAGTTACAGAACGGATCGTCCAAATTCTTTTCCCAAATGGCAGGTGTTTCCACAAAATTAAAATCCTCCGCTCTTGTAAATCTTCTCAAACAAACCCGATACTACCAACCAATCCGAAAAATGTCAAATACCGTCTGGACACACCCATCGGTATAACCTTCCGAACCCCTTTCCAACCAAATCTCAAATTCTAACAAAAGATCTTGTCCATAGAGCTCTCTCGTTTCAACAACATGGCTATCGCAAAACCTACCCCACGTAAAGATCCTCGACGGGTCCTGGCACCTCCCGTCGCTAAACCGTTCAGCAATTTCAGAATTCACAAATTGTCGTATACCCAGCGCACAGTTTTTCGATATCGATGATGTTTCTGATAAATCTGTTTCTCTTCCGCATATGCTTCCGTCTCCTGAATTGTTTGCCAGTAAAGTTGGTAAACACACTGAGATTTTGTTTTGGAAACTTTTGGGTGTTCTTCTAAACGTTGTTGTTTTGTAGGGTCTTTGGGTGTATCGGAGACTGATCATGTTGTGATTTATGATTCTGCTGGGATTGGTCCTGCGTGTCGTGTTTATTGGACCTTTAAAGTAACATTTCGTTACTGACACCTGTAACATTGAAATTTATCTCTGGTGTAGGTGTTCGGTCATTTGAAAGTGTCTGTGCTTGATGGAGGTTTACCACGCTGGCTAAATGATGGACACCCAGTTGAATCAGGACCATTCAGTACGGAGGTATTCCACTTTTATTTCACAATGATCTTGATGACACTAGTTTCGCATTCAGCCAAAAGTCTACAAAACTCCTGAAATCAATCAAAGTCTCGTGAAAACATACACAGACATGAAAGATATCCTACAATCCAAAAGCGAACAGATTCTGGACGCCAGACCTTCACGACGGTAACACTCCTCCTTTTTGTGCAGAATGAAATCCGAGGTCATCTAACTCAAAACATCTCACAGATTTCATGGAATAGATCCAGAACCAAGACCAGGACTTCCAAGCGGTCATATGCCAGGATCAATTAACGTTCCTTTCATGGAATTATCTGATCCAACCACAAAACGACTACTCCCCATCGAGAATCTCCGAGAATACTTTCACAACAAAAGAATCGACTTGGAGAAACCAATTGCCAATACTTGCGGTAAGTGTCTCTTGATTAATTACGGTATCTCATGAAAGATCTGAAAATTTGTAAAGGGAGTGGCGTGACTGCGTCGATTGTTTACTTTGCTTTGGAACAAGCTGGAGCGACGCAGTTATCTGTTTATGATGGAAGTTGGTCTGAATATGCGTCGATTTCAGAAAGCCAGATTGAAGAACGTGGTCCAAAATGATAAATATCAAGCACGTTTTTTTGTATCCAGCGTTCAAAAAAGAGAGTGCCATCAAAAAACTTTTCATCCAAAACAAAACAACACTTCCCAACAAAAAATCTAAACAAATAATGAGCTACGAATCCGTTCGCGAACGATTTGAAAAAGCCGGTCAATCCCAAGTGTTCACCTTTTGGAATGAATTAAACGAAAAGCAAAAAACTTCACTTCTTAAAGATCTCTCCGGGATTGACCCAGACCGAGTCAACAAGATCTTCAAAAAAGCTACCTCATCGTCTCCACAGGCGTCAGCATTAGTCGAACCTCTCCCTGAAACCGTCGTAGGCAGTGTTATCAACGCACCAAAGGACCTTACCTCCCGATGGAGAGATCTTGGTCTGAAACTAATTGCCGAGGGAAAAGTCGGTGTTATTCTCCTTGCTGGTGGTCAAGGTACTCGACTTGGTTCGTCGGCTCCGAAAGGTTGCTACGATATTCAATTACCCTCCCACAAATCATTGTTTCAACTCCAGGGCGAACGAATTCTCAGGTTGCAAATGATTGCTGCGCAATATTCTTCTGGGAATCCGGTTATTATTCCTTGGTACGTTATGACGTCTGAACCCACCCGTGCGGCAACAGAAGCATTCTTCAAAGAAAAGAATTTCTTTGGTCTGGATCCAAAGAACGTCATGTTCTTTAACCAGGGTGTTCTCCCCGCGTTCACAAACGACGGCAAAATCATTCTTGAGAATAAGGGTGCGGTTGCTGTAGCTCCAGATGGAAATGGTGGGATTTACGCCGCATTGAAGAAAGAAGGAGTAATCGCCGATTTGGAACGTCGCGGGATCCCGTATTTACATGCGTACTGCGTCGACAATTGTCTTGTGAAAGTCGCTGATCCGGTCTTTATCGGATACTGCGTCGAAAAAAACGCCGATTGCGGTGCCAAAGTCGTTCCGAAAGCTTACGCTCACGAACAAGTCGGTGTGATTTGTCTTCGAAATGGGAAACCGGGAGTCGTCGAGTACTCGGAAATTGATGCCAAGATGGCGGAACAAACCAAATCGGATGGATCGCTCGTGTACAATGCGGCCAATATTGCCAACCACTTTTACACACTTGATTTCTTGAAGCGTATTGATGATATTGAGGGAGATTTGGAATACCACATTGCAAAAAAAAAGATCAAGCACGTCAATCTCGAAACTGGTGTGGAAGTCAAACCCGACACACCAAACGGGATAAAATTGGAGTTGTTTATTTTCGACGTGATTCCGTTTGCTGAGCGATTTGCAGTTTTGGAGACTGAGCGTAAGGAAGAGTTTTCTCCATTGAAGAACGCGCCGGGAACTAAATCGGATAACCCGGAAACTTCGCGGGCAGATATTTTGTCACAGCATTATCGGTTTGCTACTGCTGCTGGGGCTACGATCGTCAAGGGACCTGGTCAATCGAAAGACGATGTTGCTGTGTTTGAACTTAGTCCGTTGGTTACGTACGATGGAGAAGGATTGGAGAAGTTTAATGGGAAAACAATCACAACGCCATACTTGCTCAATAATCAGTATTCTGGAATTTGATTATTATATCAATATTATTTTTTTGTTTTCAATCGTAATATAGTTTTTTTCTATTTCAAAGTTCTTGAAAAGTTTTCTGATCTGTTTGTGTGTGGATTCTTTCGATCCCTGAGTTGTATCACACACCGTTTCATCCGTTTCCTTCTTTTTTTTTTTTGTTGAAGTTTTTCGAATCTGCATACACATATTCAACCGCAAATCTTTAATTCTTTATTACCCATTTCCCCAGCATTCAATTCATATTTGTATAATCGAATATGCTGGGCACCACAACTCGAAACATTAATGTTCAAAGGTTTGTAAACAGCACACATTCATGTCTCAACCATTATAAATAACACTAATACCACCAATTTTCAACCATAAACACAGCAGATTTAATCCTGAACTGTCCCTACTAAACCCAAAGCTAAGCACTGTAAATACAACACTTTCAAATGGTGCCGCCTCAGACATTTCCAACGAGTTTCCGGAAAACAAAGCTTCACAAAAAACCGCTCGTAGGAATTTCGTTATTCCGCCAAACTCCAATATCACCGTAGCATCGCCGACCAAGTCCCACTGTTCGGATTCAGGGCTGGGTATGAGCGAAGGGGAAGAAGAGTTACATGGAGAAGAAGAAGATCTACTGCAAGGCATGACGCAACCGGAGTTGGATAAATTGTATGCGGATGATGATATAACCGACCCCGTAGAAATTGAGCCCGAATCGGCGAATATTAACAGTAACAATAATAATGCACCCTCGGCCGTTGTGGATAAAAAACCCGTTTCTCCACTTGCACCCCGACGAGCAGATAACCGACTTGATATTGCGAAACTCCCGTTGAAGATTATTGAAGCGGTAGTGTTACGAACTACGTCGGTTGCCGATCGGGTGAGTTGTGTGTTGGTCAACAAACATTGGTCAGTGGGAGCGACAAGGATAATATACCGAAATCCACCGATTCAATCGCTCGATAAATTTCATCGGTTAATGGCAGTGTTAATGGACCCATTATCGTCGCAACCGTATTCGGGAATGGTAACGCAATTAAATATCATCCCGGCGTTATCCGAAGAATTATTTATGGGCGACATTGACGTCGCGTTGCAACTATTCCCACAATTGCAGAGTTTTACACTTACGAATTCACCCACGGCGTCAAATGTTCTTGTTCAGTCGTTATCCGACCATTCGCATAGTTTGAGAAGTATATGTTTGAGAGAAACCCCGATAACGGATATTTGCGTACCGGAATTAATCCGAAAGTGTCCAGGGTTGGAGTATGTTGATTTTTCGCATACGTCAGTGACGATGTTTTCGTTGAAGCAGCTTGTCGATAAATGCGATCGGATTCGAAAGATTGATTTAGAGAATTGTGGGCCGTGGTTGAAACCTATTCTTGTTGATCAGCACGGTATACCGCCGCGGCCGTTGAAGTTTTTGAATTTGAAGAATAGTGGGGTTCATGATACGTTGCTTCGGTACGTTGTGGTTCGGTGTCCGGATATTGAAAATATATCGATTGAAGGGTGTTCGGCGATAACCGATGACGGGTTATTAAAAGTATCGTTTGTGGCGACGGAGATAAAGAAACTGGATTGTTCGTTTTGTCCACAGATTTCTGATTTGCCGATGCGGTCGTTTGCGGCGCATTGTAAGAAACTTGAGACGATTATTATTTCCGGGTGTGATTTGGTGTCCCCCGAAGCAGCGGTTCATTTGGCCGAGAGTTGTCCGAAATTGAATGATTTGGTTATGCATGGGTGTTCGAAGATTCTTCCTTCGTATGTTCGTGATTATTCGTTGCGTCATTATGATATGGATTGTGCTGTTCATGGTGCTGCTATTGGGTGGTTGGCGGGTCATAAGCAGATGCAGGTTATTCAGGGTAAATCAAACCAATCTGTCATGCAATTCAATCAAATGACGCAGACGGATACGGTTGAGAATATACCTACAGCGGAAAAGAGTGAAAAGACCGTGCCAGATCAGCAACCAGGAATGCCTAAAGATGCCACCGATGTTATTATGAAACTTGCAGAAGCGATCGCGGAGGGAAAATGGAAACCTCCAGAACAATGGTATGCGGGTCATCGCACAAGTACTACTAGTACTGTACACTCTGAAAGTAGAGATTCTTGGGATTCCGCGAGAACTAAAACTTCTGCAATTCCGGAAAAGCGATGGAACGATGTTCGATCAGACGCAAGCACAGCTTCGTCAAAAGGAATCCCAATTCCCACCGGTCGCAAACCGATCATGTCTGGACTACCTCCTCCTACTCCTCGATCCACACTCAATCGTACAAGCTCGATTCCAGGTCCAAAAGCAACCACTCCATCGATGATTGCACCACCAAGTCCGACCGTTTCTCGAGGTTTGAATACTTCGCGACTCACCACCCCATCAAAGATTTCGGTACCAGTCACTCGACACCCAACGTCAATAACCTCGCCAAAGCAAACGGCAGAAGAAACATATAAACCGCGCCGATTCAAACGATTCAACGATGACGGACTTGGAGTCGTATCCAACCGATTTTCATCAAAGCCAAATACCATCTCAACGGCATCCACGACCACCACCACAAGTATCCAACCACTTACAGCATCAACACCAACCACACCAAAAAGTTCACTAATGCGACCTAACTTCTCCAAACCAACCCCACCATCAACCTCCCGAGTTTCCGTCCCATCACCAAAACAAACGCCAACCCCATCAATGAAAACAAGAACTACACTTCCATCAACAACCCAATTCGACGAATCATTAAAGAAAACCGACAGTTTCCTCGCAAAACTGAAGAACGCATCCCCCGTAACCGTCCCATCAAGAACACTCTCAAACGCCAGCAACAAATCAAACGTCAGCGATAAACGAACCAGTTCGTCATCCACATCATCGTCGAGTTCCGAGAGGTTACGAACGTCGTCGCCGTTTGTTCCTAGTGGATCGGATAATTTGTGGATTAGTGGGGGAGCGAGTTATGATGATGAGGGGGATGATTTTATTCAGGTGCAGTCGCCGGGAATGTCGAGGACGAGTTTTTTGCCGACGCCGAAGGCGCCTAGTGCGTTGCCTACTATGAAGGGGAGAAAGTGAAAAAAAAGGGATTTCGTTAATTTATTTTTTTGA
>JADGJK010000447.1:0-10977 GCA_027600645.1 Nowakowskiella sp. JEL0407
ATAATATATACATGCTTACCTCTCAAATTATGAAGCTCAAGTTGTTTGATAGAGCTATTTCTTGATAATACTATATTGAAAGTTTCCAAATCTTTATCTGACAGAGAATACTTTTCAACTGTTTAAAAATTTAGATATTAAAACTTTGTTAGATTCAGAATTCAAAACGTTTTACCATCCAGTGAACATTTAGACCATTTTTGCAACAGAATCACAGCATCGTCCACATTCTGGGCCTTCAATTCTTCGCAAAGCGTATCGTAGGATTTTGTCCTCTCGTCATATAACTTTGCAATCTCTACAACCGCCGCTTCCAAAGTCTGCAGTTTCTTTAATCGATCACAAATTTCTGCTTGCACACACCGATGGATTTTGAATGCAGTGATTGATCTTGTTTCATCCTCGAGATTTGATTGTGCGCCAGCGTATTCAATAATCCCTAGTTTCAATGCATGTCGTCGGGAATTTTCGATGTTGGTAGCATCCAATGCAAAATCAAACATTTGTGTATCAGACTGATCAAGTAAATTGGACCCATTTTTTAAGCGACTGATAAGTTTGGTGAACTTTGTATTAGACCGTTTCCCACTACTGTAATCTTTCAAACTCTCGGCAAGATATTTCTCCACAATCAAATCCGGTTCCAATTTCGCCAACAACGCCAGGAATTCGTGCCCGCAAGCGACTTTCCCAGTAAGTTTATCGATAGATAAACTTACTTCCGGGAAGAGCTCATCAGTATCGTCCGACGCATCCTTTTCAGGATTAAACTCAAAGTTCATCGCTTCTTTCTTCTTTCGGACATCAGCAAGGTAATCGCTCAAACGCTCTGTTGGATCACGTAGCGTACGAGCCGCAATCGTAAGTCGGAGTGGGAAACCGTTGGTAATATCGAATATCGACTTGCAATGTTCGTCAGTAAACCCACGATTCGTTTCCTTCTTCAGGTATTCAATGCACGCTTCTTCGGAATAGAAATCTTTGTTGATGACCGGTGTGGTGATAAACGTACGAGAAGTGATCAGAAACTTGATATTCGGGTTATCGCAGTGTTCAAAGTCAGCAATATCGTTGAAAGATTTGACGTTGTCCAGGATAATAAACTGTTTCGAAGCGTTGTGGTGGGAGTCGTTCAGCAGTTGGAGGTAATCACCGACTTTTCCGCCCGTCACTTCCAGTTTCTCTACTTTGAAGAGTCTGGTTAGGTAATCGGCTAAGTCTCGAGTTAGGTTCCCTTCATTGTCCGCAGTGAACTTGGCGATAATGTAGCCTTTCGCAAGCATCAAGAACGCCAATTTGTTTGCTACAAACGTCTTTCCAGATCCGCCGAGTCCTTTCAGATTGCAAATGTTGCTTTGCTCGAGGATTTTTATGATTTCGCCGAAAAGTTTTGTGCATTCAATGAAGATTTTGGGATCGTCTTTTGTGTAGAGGTTGAATTGCATTGGACGGGGATTTGCCAATGAAGTGGTCGGGATGGGGATTGGAGTGGTGTCTGGAATTTTTGAGGGAACCGCCGTTGATGAGATAATAGCAGGAGCGGTCTGATCTGCCGAAGGAGCAGTTGGTGGATGATTCGAGGGAACAGTGGTATTGGTCCGATCTGAAGGAGCAATCGGTAATTGATTCGAGGGGTTAAAGAGTGGAGAGCCGCTGAACAATCGAATCAATAGATCCAAGAAAGGGAGTTTTGGCATTCTAAAATCAAAAAAGTATTAATGCACAAGTAATAAAACTAATCATTGCGATATTTACTGATCCCGAACTTTCAGGACAAAAAGTTCCACCTGATTTGAGTCTCGCAAATCCACATTTCTACCTTGTTTCTTTTTGAAACATTCCCAAAGCTCATTCGCAGTACGTTTGCAATCTTTCGCCCGCACAGATTTCATCGCCAAATCCGCCTTTCCGAAATTTAGAGGACCAGTATCATCGTGGACAAAAACCGGAATGATTAACCTGCAACAATCTATCATTGCCTACAATTTAAAAACCAGAATAGAACAAACGAAAAAGTTATAAAACTCGAAATAATTCACAATCCAAATAACTTACATCCCATTCCAACAATACATTATCGTCCTTTCCCTCTTCCACATTCAAAGCCTCAATAAATCTATTCGAATTATCGGCACACCCGCCCGACTTTTCTTCAACGCCGCCAAAAACTGCATCTTCCAATCGTTTCCAAGTTTCAATTCCCGATTATCCAAAAAAACTTTCATATTCTTCGTTTGGTCCGCTCGAAATCCAGCAAAAAGAATTTTCGCATGTTCAGCATCGGTTTTCTGTTGCAAAATAAGAGTGGAGATCGAAATAGTTTATAGAAATGCATACCACGCGATAGGAGATGAACAGGTCGTAATCGCTCATAATCGTTGTTTTTTGTCGCTGGAAAATTTTCAGCGAGGGGTTTGTGTTCAAGTCAGGCGTTCAGATACATTACTGTAATATAAGAGTTTCTTGTTTCTTTCTGTATGTATTTTTAAATGACAAAATGATCCCGATCAAAACAGGCGTTAAAGCAGAAGTAGAAAAATGAAATCTTAATCAACTTGGAACAGTGAAGACAGAATGAATATTCCCATTTTCAGATGCGAAACAAAGTCCAGTTTATTCCCGCAACGTTGGAATTTTGTGAAAAAAACGAAAAGAAATTGTTTTTCTCATGAAATTGCAATGTATTCTATTCAACATAGTATTCGTCTGCGGATTTGGGGGATTAAAACTTTTATTGTTTAATTGTTCTCCTTTATTCTAGTTACGAGATTTGAAATCTTCATTGCTCTGAGGTTATTGTTTTTTTTTTCTCAGACCGAGACCTAAACGATATTTTGATTTAGTATTTTAATCGCCAAAAGCGTCAGCTCTGTCCATCAAAAGTTTCAATTATGAGTAATTATGAGCAGTACAACGTTATGTGAATATAAGTAAAGAAACACAACAAGCAAAGAAATATAAAATGGAAAATTGTCCACTATTTAAATCCAGCTCTCGTGCCCTGTCTCACGTCTCACATTCCAAAACAACTTGTCGCGCCTTCATCTTCACTCCAATCAGATACATCCAGATTGCGCCTCACGCTCTGATGCACCTCCGAGTCCAACAGCAATTTGCCGAGCGGTGCTCGATTTTTTACTCCACGGCCTACGGCCGCCTACCCCACTCGATTTCCCGTTAACCATTTTTTTATTCATCTACATCAATGTCCAATTTGAAAACTGCACTTGTGTATTAGATGTTGTACTCTAAATTTACTTCTTATCGTAGCTTTTTACTCATGCAATATGACCTGAAACTGGTTATAGATTGAAAATTTTTTGCATTTTTTAATTCGTTTAAGTTGACCCTTTATTTTTTTGGGTTTGTAAGTGAAGAATCAATTAAAAGCAGTAAGTTCCGATGTATTTAAATGCAAACGTTCAGTTTGAAGGCGAAAAACGTGAAAAATGAGATGATAATGTACGATTGTTTAAAAAATCACTCTATCTTGTTTAAGATTTCGATTAGTAAAAAAATTATTTTAATCAAAATATTTTATAATTTATATGAATTCAATCTCACCAATTTTTTCATCAGAACTATGAATCGCGGTGGCCGGCGCTGAAGGTACAGTATCCCGAAAATGGTCGTTACATTGAACCCCCGTTAGTAGTTGGTCTCAAGCAGCATCAGCTTCCACTGGTAATCAAGATTCGTTTTAAAATAAGAATAAAACATCATTTTTTTTAACTTTTTTTTTCGTTTACATTCTCATATGTTTATGGTATTTGGTTTTGTTATTTCCCACTAATTATAAATATATTAGCAACCTTCAAGACCTTTACCCTCACACTCACTCAAACTTCCCAAACTCCTCTTTAAACTCAAAATCTTTCCCACTCCTCAAAACACCGAAATTCCTCAACTCCGAACTCACACCATCTCTAACAACTTCCCACACACCCTTGTATCGACGAGATAACGAACACATCCGAAATGTGGTTAATGTTCCTACTAAGCGGGCTTCCTACTCGATTCATAATTGACACTTCGCGAAACGGTGTAGCTGGGATCCGATTAGGGAAATTGGTGCAATATTCGTGGAGCAGGAATTGGAATCCTTCCAACTGTGAAACCGTATTTCACACATCGACGCATAAGTTTGGGTCAAACCACCTGGAGAGTCGGACGGAGAATGGATATGGGGTGCAAGGAAACTGTAGGAGTCAAGACGCTCTACCGAATGCGCCTCATGCTGGTTAATGGTTTGCCAGTCAGTTCATCGAATTAGTTCAAAAAGCGAATCCACCACTTGCAAGTGTTGGCCTTCCAAAGATCAACTGGAAACCTGAATCACGGGCATTTGGTTGCGATTGGGAAGGAAATGATTTGTCGAATGCGCGAACTACTCGAGCTCAGTGTGGACCGCTTTGTGCGTCAACGCAGGGGTGCACGCACTTTACATGGGCCACTTACAACGGCGGTACTTGCTGGATGAAACAAGGAACAGTCACGAAAGAACACGCAATTAGCACTGGCGATCAGAGTATGGTATGTGGATTGACTGTTCTCCACTGAGACAACATGGCGCGCGATTGTGACTGGTATTCCACTGTAGATGGAGTTAATCTTGCAAATGAACATACAGGAATTGCGAAAGAGTGCCAGAATAAGTGCTTTTCGTACCCGGGATGTTTGTATTTCACTTGCACAACATTCAAATGAGGACCTTGTTGGATGAAGACAGGGGCGTTTGATTTTAAAGATGCAATAATGACATGGGACGATACGATGGTTTGCAGCACGTATTTGAACCATTACATTCTATAAAAATTGAGGTTTTCTCATCTAAATCTGCTCGTGGCAATCTAAAACGCAACACAACTAAGATAAAGTAAAATTGGAAGCGAAAAGGGACAGAATATAGTGAAACCCCATGTCTGGATGTGAATTGAATAAAGATCTACGCTTTATTTATTAAATGCTCGTATCCTTCTTTTTCTCCAACTAAAATTAATAACATTGTCTCTCAACCGATTTCCCACAATTAACTATTCACGCGACGGTAACGGTAGCTCCTCGACTTGTACTTTCAACTTTAAGTGTTCAGTTCGTACATTATCCTAAAAAAATTCGAAAAATTCAAAGGAAATTCCAAGGACTTGAAGTTTGTGTGAAAGATCAGAAATCAATGCGCGACATACAACAACGTTTAATAGTTCATTTCGTAGAGACTCTACATCGTTCTTTGCGGCAGTAACTTTACTCAATTCCACTAATTTCTTTTCGAGCGTATCGATTTTCAGTAAACTAGACTTAATCTACCAAAGATATTTATAATAGTTAAATAAAGGGAGATTGTATAAGATAGTTTAACGTAGCAAGGATACTTTATCAGTGTTTGTCTGCAAGTTCTCGACACTGAGTAGCAGGGCATTAGTGGATTTCTCGTGGTGGTCGAACAGATAGTAGTAGGAGCCATAGGCCGACACAGACACGCCCAGGAAGAACGAGAGCAGCGACGAGGGGAAGCGGCGGAGTGCAGCCATTTTTATTCGTCAAAAGAAAATGGGCGAGGCTCTCAAGCTGCCCCAGAAGCGATTCCATCGGCAACGGTACTCCCTCTCTCTCCCGCTACGCTCTGACTAACATCCCTTGCAGTGCCCATGCTAATGTGTTTTCGGATCACCAACTGGACTAGTAACTCTCTGTGTCCCTTTTACTACTTGTTACTTATTCGTCCTGTAGTCCTATCTCTCCCGATTTGTACAATTGGCACAAGCACTACCCTGCTCACTTCAACGAAGACGGCTCGCCTTCCTCTGACCTGAAAAAAGTAGAAATTGCTGATGTTGGTTGCGGTTTCGGTGGTCTCCTAAGTACGTTCCCCTCAATATCATTACACCCACACTCTTAATAACATCGTATTACTCGTTAGGTTCTCTGTCACCGTTATTCCCGAATCATTTGATTCTTGGAATGGAAATCCGCGATTCAGTTGAAGAATACGTTGAAAAGAAAATCAACGTCCTGCGTGAACAAAAACCGGGCGAGTACCAAAATATTTCAGTGATTAGAAGTAACGCCATGAAATTCTTGGTTCATTTCTTTGAAAAAGGACAGGTAAGTCTCTTATTTATTCCAACACTTTTTTCATACTTTTAATATTTTTAATCTCATTTCTTGTATTATCTTTTTGTGCTCATCTTTATCGCAGTTATCAAAAATATTCTTTCTCTTCCCTGACCCACACTTTAAAAAACGTAAACACAAAGCACGTATAATCACCCCTCAACTCCTCGCATCCTACGCATACGTACTAAACCCAACCCACGGGAAACTCTACATCGCCACTGACGTCCACCCGCTCTACCTCTGGATGACAAAATACTTGGACTTACATCCCCTCTTTGAACGATTAGATAATGAAAGCGATGAAGTTAAAAATGATGTGTGTGTGCAGTGTTCGATTCGAGATACGGAGGAAGGAAAGAAGGTTGAGAGGAATGCGGGGAGTAAGTGGTGGGCGGTTTATAAGAGAGTGGAAGTGAGTGTGGGTGAGTGGAGCGGGTTTGATCCGATTGTGTATCAGAGTGAGAAGGATGATGGGAAGGAGGAGGAGGATTTTGAAGATGAAGAGGGTGATGACGTTGAGCCTGAGGAAACCCAGGAGAGCGTTGCACCTCCTGAGAAAGAATAAATTATCCAAGACATTCTGATAATTTACAATTATTGAATTTTTGGCACACACCCACCTGCTGTATCGATTATCTTCAGGTTCAAGGGTTTCGCTATAACCATCGAATTAAATGCTAATCAATTCGCAGTTGTGGAATATCCCTCGTAGAAAGGCGTGGTGACAAGTTTTTGGGGATTCACTCGAATCGCTATTTTATGTACTCAACTGACCCACCAACCACCAACATAACCAACACGCAATCCTTCTACTCCCGAAAACAAAAATCCGCAGTCTCATCAATCCACTCTCGCCAATCCACAAGTTCAGAATCCTTCCGCGAAACATTAAATTCATATTCCAACAATAATAATATAAGTTCACCGAGTTATAATCATTCAAATTACGACGGTTCGGTAATGAGTTCTGGTGGACAAGGGTCTAGTGAGCCGGGTATAGTAAGTATCCGATTTGGAATTTAAATAAATGTGGAATGGGAATTGAAGGTGTTGGTTGTTTGGTAGGGATTAGAATTAAACCCGAAACCATGGTCGTTGACGCGATCCGAAATCATACATTCTGCGGCAAACAGGATATTACACTCAAAAATGTATCAGATTTTTTATATCGCCATCGCGGTAGTTTCGTTCATTTGTTTGATTCTGGTAAATGATCCGACAAGAAGAAAATTATTTGGTTTGTTGTTAAATCTTTTGTTTGTTGGTTTGTGTGGGGGGTATTTTTGTAGACGTTGGTTGAGAAATGTCCATCAGGATGGTTTTATTTCTTGGAAGTTTTAGTAAACTTTGCAATGATTATTGAAGTTTCAATTCGGTTCCTCGCCTTAGGTCGCGTACGTAAATCCCTCCCCCGCCCTTCCCCACTTTTTCTTCCCATCACAATCCTCATTCATCATCTATTATCGTTTCTTAGTTATTCTGGAAATCACCATTCAACGTAATCGACATGATCTTGGTCGCATTCTGTGTCTTAACTTTAATCTATTTATCAACGGGTGAATGTTCAGGCACAGAACGGACTGAGGCGTTTATGGATTCGGTTTTTATTATTGCGCGGAACGTTGTGCAGTTTTTAAGGTTGGGGAGTATGTTGCGAAGGTAAAAATAAAACCGTTTTTATTTTTATTTGTGTTGGTTTTAAAAGGGGTTGATTTATTGTGGACAACATTCACCGGAGGAACTTGTTGGATGAAGACAGGAGCGTTTGATTTTAAAGATGCAATAATGACATGGGATGATACGATGGTTTGCGGCACGTATTAGAATCATTAGATTCTATAAAAATTGAGGTTTACTCATCTAAATCTGCTCGTGGCAATTTAAAACGCAACACAAGTAAGATAAAGTAAAATTGGAAGCGGAAAGGTACAGAATATAGTGAAAAACCATGTCTGGATGTGAATTGAATAAAGATCTACGCTTTATTTATTAAATGCTCGTATCTTTCTTTTTCTCCAACTACAATTAATAACATTGTCTCTCAACCAATTTCCCACAATTAACTATTCACGCGACGGTAACGGTAGCTCTTCGACTTGTACTTTCAACTTTAAGTGTTCCGTTCGAACATTATCCTAAACAAATATAAAAATTTCCAAAATTAAATTTCACGAACATTATGGTAAGAGATCCGAAATTAATGCGCGACATACAACAACGTTTAATAGTTCATTTCGTAGAGACTCTACATCGTTCTTTGCGGCAGTAACTTTACTCAATTCCACTAATTTCTTTTCGAGCGTATCGATTTTCTGTAAACTAGTCTTAATCTACCAAAGATATTTGTAATTAAATAAAGGGAGATTGTATAAGATAGTTTAACGTAGCAAGTATACTTTATCAGTGTTTGTCTGCAAGTTCTCGACACTGAGTAGCAGGGCATTAGTGGATTTCTCGTGGTGGTCGAACAGATAGTAGTAGGAGCCATAGGCCGACACAGACACGCCCAGGAAGAACGAGAGCAGCGACGAGGGGAAGCGGCGGAGTGCAGCCATTTTTATTCGTCAGAAGAAAACATGGGCGAGGCTCTCAAGCTGCCCCAGAAGCGATTCCATCGGCAACGGTACTCCCTCTCTCTCACCCTACGCTCTGACTAACATCCCTTGTAGTGCCCATGCAAATGTGTTTTCGGATCACCACCTGGACTAGTAACTCTCTGTGTCCCTTTTATTGCTTGTTACTTATTCGTCCTGTAGTCCTATCTCTCCCGATTTGTACAATTGGCACAAGCACTACCCTGCTCACTTCAACGAAGACGGCTCGCCTTCCTCTGACCTGAAAAAAGTAGAAATTGCTGATGTTGGTTGCGGTTTCGGTGGTCTCCTAAGTACGTTCCCCTCAATATCATTACACCTACACTCTTAATAACCTCGTATTACTCGTTAGGTTCTCTGTCACCGTTATTCCCGAATCAGTTGATTCTTGGAATGGAAATCCGCGATTCAGTTGAAGAATACGTTGAAAAGAAAATCAACGTCCTGCGTGAACAAAAACCGGGCGAGTACCAAAATATTTCAGTGATTAGAAGTAACGCCATGAAATTCTTGGTTCATTTCTTTGAAAAAGGACAGGTAAGTCTCTTATTTATTCCAACACTTTTTTCATCCTTTTAATATTTTTAATCTCATTTCTTTTATTGTCATTTTCTGCTCATCTTTATCGCAGTTATCAAAGATATTCTTTCTCTTCCCTGACCCACACTTTAAAAAACGTAAACACAAAGCACGTATAATCACTCCTCAACTCCTCGCATCCTACGCATACGTACTAAACCCATCCCACGGGAAACTCTACATCGCCACTGACGTCCACCCGCTCTACCTCTGGATGACAAAATACTTGGACTTAAACCCTCTCTTTGAGCGATTAGACAATGAAAGCGATGAAGTTAAAAATGATGTGTGTGTGCAGTGTTCGATTAGAGATACGGAGGAAGGAAAGAAGGTTGAGAGGAATGCGGGGAGTAAGTGGTGGGCGGTTTATAAGAGGGTGGAAGTTAGTGGTGGTGAGTGGACTGGGTTTGATCCGATTGTGTATCAGAGTGAGAAGGATGACGGGAAGGAGGAGGATGATGGTGAAGATGAAGAGGGTGATGAAGTTGAGCCTGAGGAAACCCAGGAGAGCGTTGCACCTCCCGAGAAAGAATAAATTATCCAAGACATTCTGATAATTTATAATTATTGAATTGTTGGCACACACCCACCTGCTGTATCGATTATCTTAAGGTTCAAGGGTTTCGCTATAACCATTGCATTAAATGCTAATCAATTCGCAGTTGTATAATATCCCTCGTAGAAAGGCGTGGTGACAAGTTTTTGGGGATTCACTCGAATCGCTATTTTATGTACTCAACTGACCCACAAACCACCAACAAAACCAACACTCAATCCTTCTACTCCCGAAAACAAAAATCCGCAGTCTCATCAATCCACTCTCGCCAATCCACAAGTTCAGAATCCTTCCGCGAAACATTAAATTCATACAACAACAATAATAATATAAATTCACCGAGTAATAATCATTCAAATTACGAAGGTTCGGTAATGAGTTCTGGTGGACAAGGGTCTAGTGAGCCGGGTATAGTAAGTATCCGAATTGGAATTTAATTAAATGTGGAATGGAAATTGAAGGTGTTGGTTGTTTGGTAGGGATTAGAATTAAACCCGAAACCATGGTCGTTGACGCGATCCGAAATCATACATTCTGCGGCGAACAGGATATTACATTCAAAAATGTATCAGATTTTTTATATCGCCATCGCGGTAGTTTCGTTCATTTGTTTGATTCTGGTAAATCCCGACAAGAAGTAAATTATTTGGTTTGTTGTTAAATCTTTTGTTTGTTGGTTTGTGTGGGGGGTATTTTTGTAGACGTTGGTTGAGAAATGTCCATCAGGATGGTTTTATTTCTTGGAAGTTTTAGTAAACTTTGCAATGATTATTGAAGTTTCAATTCGGTTCCTCGCCTTAGGTCGCGTACGTAAATCCCTCCCCCGCCCTTCCCCACTTTTTCTTCCCATCACAATCCTCATTCATCATCTATTATCGTTTCTTAGTTATTCTGGAAATCACCATTCAACGTAATCGACATGATCTTGGTCGCATTCTGTGTCTTAACTTTAATCTATTTATCAACGGGTGAATGTTCAGGCACAGAACGGACTGAGGCGTTTATGGATTCGGTTTTTATTATTGCGCGGAACGTTGTGCAGTTTTTAAGGTTGGGGAGTATGTTGCGAAGGTAAAAATAAAACCGTTTTTATTTTTATTTGTGTTGGTTTTAAAAGGGGTTGATTTATTG
>JADGJK010000448.1:0-10869 GCA_027600645.1 Nowakowskiella sp. JEL0407
AAAAAAAACTCACTGATTTCACATCCAAGTTTAATAAAAGAGGTTGGTGGTTTTTTTTTTTTTTACATTAGGACAAAGGCAAAATTAATGCCGGTATCCGATCTGAAGCCACATTGTGGAAAGTTGTAAGAAACACAGAACGAAAAACAAATAAAAACAAAGTGAATCACTCAGAAATAAAAATACAAACATAAAACATTAGCTAAACTGGCAAACAAAACACCAATTCATTGAGCATGGAGGTGGCGTGCAGAAAAAATTTTTTCAAAAGGGCAGTGAACACACACTTTCAAAAAAACACATGCTCCTGTAAATGGTAAAAATATGCCCACAAATGTGGAGAGATTTTAAAATGAAAATTAGAGAAATGAGTAAATAAACTAGCCCACGAATCAAAGATACGTAAAAAGCGGGTAAAGCGGTTAATTTCATCCCAGAAACGAGGGAGCAAAGCATGCAAACCTAGTCACATTTCAGTTACAATGCGATATCATGTGCGTGTCACAAGGAAGTCATTGCAAAATTATTTCGTCACTTTGCGTGAAAAAAGGTTTTAAAAAGTGTTTCTTTGCATCGTTTCGTTGTGGCCTCTTACGGGTTGTTTTTTCTTGTTGTAGGCGACTTTCTGGACGCTTTCTTCTGGCTAATTGATTATAAAAAAAGGCCCTTGTTTTGGTATCGGGAACGAACAAACCTTTCTGAAACTCCTTTTTTCTTTTATCGCATACCTTTTTTTTTTATACTTTATATACAAGGGATCCCTCATTGTAATTTACCAGATTTAAGAAAAAAAGACACAACAAAATCAAATACGCATTTCGCATATCATCATAAACATATAGAATTTAAAAATTCTCCCCTACAACAACACACACACCAAAAGATCCTTTCCTTTTTTCTTTCCCCTTTAATTTCCTTTTTCGTATATAAAAGCTTTACAATTCCCCGACAAAAAACCCGATTTTTTTTTTTGCACGTAATTCTTTACATAACGGATGTCTGATAAACCACTACCAACCTTCGCATCGTGTTTCACATCGGCACTAAATTTCGATTTGGGATCATGGTCGTTATTAGCCGCGAGTATAATTATCGTGTACGGGTATATTTTATCGAATAAAAAGTTTTTATGGCAAATCCTGCTTGTTAATGGGATTTCCGGGACGTTGGGGATTATTATTCAAACTTCGTAAGTGTTTTTTGTCTCCCATATTAGATTTTTTTTTGGTTTGTTGAATGCGGGATTATTAATGATTTTTTTGTTTGTTTGTGTTTTTTGTGTGGGTAGATTTTTGGCGGTTCATTGGGATCCAAATTCAACGCATCCGAATTTATTAAGGTGTAACGATATCGCACCGACAGGGTCGACTGTGAGAGACGTTTTAAATGTATTCCTGGGAATCAATGAAATGTTTTGGTACCTGAACGAAATCACGATTGTGTTGTATTCATTCTTGTAAGTTCCAACAAATAATTTCGATAACCCCAAACCAAAAATATAGTTAACCGAATTTTTAAATTTTTTAATTTCGTTATATTACTTTATTATTATTTACTTTTTTTGGTGTGTGCAGTAAAATTGAAACTGTTACGTCTGTTACGATTCCGCGACGATACGGACTTGTGTTGAGAGCAGTCATGCTGGTGTTTGTGATTGCGTATTTACCGTTACGAATAGTTATTGGGATAATTAGACGACGAGATGATGCGCGATGGAATGACGCGATAGCCGATGCCCACGCGTATGCATTTTCGTCGTGGGGGTTTGTTGAACTTATTATCATTGGAATGTTGATTCAGGTATGTCAAAATCGAGTGGTTTCGTTGTGTGAGTTGTGTTTTTAAATTTGAAATATTTATATGTGTTGTTTTTCTAGGCCGCAGTATACGCAAAACGAGAAAGTCAAAATGCTTCAAATATCATAACCACCATATTTTCATCATCTATTCTTCGACTGTTGATTATCAGCGTCAATCAAATTGCTATTGCCATTGCCACGAGATTTAAATCTACGGAAAGTCTGGAGGACTTTAAAAACTGTCTGTGGTTAATACGTGGAGCGGTACTATATTTTTTTTTTGTTTGCGCTGTTTTTTCTTATAAAATTGCTAAATTATTTATCGTTTTTTTTAGTATCCTATGATTATGCTATTTGATATATTGTCAACGCAAACATTACTGGTAGAAAGGTCACGAAACAATTCAAACCGAAGATCGAATTTCCAAACATACGGTAGGAGCTCAGTCTGTTTTACAAATGTTTGCATGTTAATAATGTATCACTATGTAGATTTGGATGTTGATGTTCCCACGCAGCCATCAGTGATAGCCTTGCCTTCCATAAGTTCACCACAATCCCCGCATTTTGAATATAACCCGAAAACACACATAATGCTGGGTCCGAAATCACAAACGAGTTCGATAAATGCTTGGTAGTAGAGAAATTTTCTATCAATATTCGAGAAGTTGGGATTAGTTTTGGAATGAATTTTATTATGAATAATGTGATTACGTTTTTTTTTTCGTTTGTTGTTTTAGTTTAAATTTCTGCTTGTTTGATGGTTTATGTTTTTGGTTTTGGTTTTTTTTTTTGCGTTTGGTGAAATTCTTTTATTTGTTTAATTTGTATGCTAGATAATTAAAAAATTTTCTTTTGCAAAAAACACCGACCCGAACCTAAAGATTAAACGCGTTGATCATGCAATCACAACACCACCATTATCAATTACAGCCGAATCCGCTTCAAAATCCGGAAACTCTTCCGCAACTTTCTGATAACTTCCAAACACCTTAACTTCAAAACAAATTTTCTGCAGTTCCACGATAGCCATATGGACATTCGTATCGTTAAAATGCCCTTCTAATTCCAAAAAGAAAATGTAATGCCACTTTCGACGCCCACTGGGTCGTGAATCGATTTTTGTTAGGTTTAGGTTTTTTTGTTTGAGGATTGCGAGGGCGTCGCAGAGTGCACCGGGTTGTTGTTGGTTGACGGTGATTGAGAGGAATGTGAGGAATGGGAGAGTTTCTTGGGTTGTGTTTGGAGGACGGTAGTTTATTGTTTTTGAGAGTAGGAAGAATCGTGTTGTATTCGTTGAGCTATCTTTTGAAGTCATGTAAAAAAAAAAAAGATGAGTAATTAAGTAAAACAAGAAAGTAAATCACAAAATAACACGTACTTGATCCATCTTTGACTGTAGTTCAAGAATGCAAATTTAGTAAGCTGTTTAAAAAGATGTAAAGGAGATCACATACTTGAAGCATCTTCAATATTCTTGGCCAAGACATTCAACCCATAAATATCCTTACAAATCTCCGAACAAACGGCGGCGCCTTGGGGGTCAGCACGACACAACTCAGCCGCCTTTGAAGTGGAATCGACGCTTTTTCTTTCCGCATTTGGGAGATGCTTGTCCAGCCAATTTGACACTTGGCCCAAGCCTTGGGGATGCGAATACACGCGGACAATGTCGGATAGATTGGTGGCAGAGGACAGCAGACAGTGGTGGATGACCAAGTACTTGGACAGAGAGATTTGGTAGGTGGTGAGGAAGGAGGAGTGCAGGAGCGGGAAGTGGATGAACTTGTCGAGGGCCTGGATGACGACGCCGAACGACGAGTTCTCGATGGGCACGAGCACATAGTCGGTGGAGTCCAGCTGGTCGAGACACCGGGGGATGGAGGCCGCAGGCAGCAGCGCCACGGCAGAGGCGTCGGGGAACAGAAGCGAAATGGCTTGGTGCGAGTACGAGCCCCACGGCCCAAGGAACGCCACGGTGGTTTTCTTGTCAGCCATTCTCAGAAAATGGGGAAGGATGGTGGCTTTCTCACGCCCAAGGCCATAGCCAACCGCATCAAGGCCAAGGGGCTGCAGAAGCTCAGGTGGTACTGCCAGATCTGCGAGAAGCAGTGTCGCGACGAGAACGGCTTCAAGTGTCACTGCAACTCGGAGGCCCACCAGCGGCAAATGCTCGTCGTCGGTCAGAGCACCGGTCGCTTTGTGCAGAGCTACTCCAGGGAATTCGAATCAGAGTTTCTGAAAGTCCTCAGCAGAAGGTACCCCTTTCAACGTGTAATTTCTTATGTACTTCTGTTGCTAATTATAGTATTCATTGTGTGTAGGCATGGAACAAAGAGAGTGCACGCAAATCTGGTTTACCAAGAATACATCTCCGACAGACACCACATCCACATGACCGCAACGCAATGGGGCTCGCTCGGTGAATTCGTCGTTTATCTAGGCTCCTCCGGAAAATGTCACGTCGACCAAACTGAAAAGGGTTGGTTCATTTCCTGGATCGATAGAAACCCCGAGACTCTCGCCCGTCAAGACGCCGTGCAGGCAAAAATGCGAAGCGAAAAGTCCGCCGAGGAACGTGATAGAAAGTTGCTGGAAGAACAAATTAAGCGTGCTAAAGAATTGGAAAAGGTGGAGGTTGTCGAGAGTACGGAATTGTTGCGTGAGGATGAGGATCAGAAAATTACTCTGACTATTAAACCTGTCGCTACTCCCCTTGTCAAAGAACCCGCTTCCACTGTAAAAATTGCCAACCCACTCAAAGTCGCAAACCCTCTAAAGACAGCAGCAACAAACCCTTTGAAAGTGGCAAACCCTTTAAAATCCCCTACTAATCCTCTGAAATCCTTTGCAAATCCTCTAAAATCGGCTGTGAATCCTCTCGCTGGTTCTTCTTCGTCAGTCTCTTCAAAGCGACCTCTGACCGAAGTGGAAAAGCTTATTTTGGAAGACGAAGAACGCAAAAAGCGCAAATTCGACTATAAAAAGAAACCTTAAAAACTCTCTATTTCCTTTGTATTATTTTTAATTTTTTTTTTCTTAAAACCTTTTTTTTTCTTGGTTCATACACAAAAAACATAAATATAAAAAATCCCCTTTAAAGAATTTGCGACCAAAAATAACATTCGTATTATTCATTATTGAAACCACACCAACACTTCCAAAACACAATTCTTCCTATCATACTTTGCGACTGCATCCGTTGCCGAGTTGTTCTTTGCCACCTTGATCTTTTTCGAAAACGGAATCGTTAAATTATATTCCGAGTTCTGATTAGGGATTTCCATCTTGAAAAACAACCGTTCCTTTTCGATTTCCAGTATCGCTGGTGCTGTTGTCCTCTACATCACACAAAATTAAACTCTTTTGCAGTGACAAAAAACAATCACGGAAACTTACAACGCCAGGCAACTCTATTAATATCTTTAATCCCGATTCCATTTCCTCAACTTTGAATTCTGGTTTAACTACAGATACATTCGACACGACAGGGTTCATATTTTTAGTAACAAACGACGATTCCGATTTCTTCTTTTCAATCTCTTTTGTTCGATTCAACGGTAACGGAGGCGGTGCCTTTTTCGCCTCTGATTTCGTTGGTATTTCTGATATCGTTGGTTTCTTTGCTCTTTTGATTATATGCGTTGTTAATTGTCCCTTTGATTTCATTTTAGGTGTTGTAAACTCTTTTCACCGATACGATTACAAAAATTAAAAATTAAAAAAACGTTGAAAAAAAAATTAAAGAATGTGTATACCTCGAGATAACGATAACGAATGTTTTTCTTCAATCCATTCCAAAGATATTTCAATTAAAAATAATTTAAAGTCAAAATCTTTTAGTGCTTTTCGCATTGGTTGGTCGTTGATACATATATCAAACACCGCACATTTATTCCCCGCTTTAAATCACAACATTATCATCAGCACAATCCAAAAAAAAAAATATAAAATAACGTTAAAAGTTATATTTAACAACCGAAAAACAAACTGTAATACCTTTATCTACATCATACCGAACATCCGCCAAACTCAACGGTATCTTATACGCACCTACATCCTCCGCAGTAATCGCCTCACGAATTTCCTCATCACTCAACAACGGCGGCGGCGGAATATCCTCCGAATACGCCAAATTCACAAAAATTTTCCCACCCTTCTTAATAATCTTTGATTCATTCTCCACTATAGTCTTTACAACAAACCCCGGTTGCGGTGAAATTACGTATTGGTCTTTGGTTGAAGGGAGGGAGGAGGGTGGAGGAAGGTTGGATATTTTTAGGGAAGTGTCGAGGAGTTCAGAGAGGGAGGTGGAGTTTGTTTGTTGGGCGAATTCTTGGATTAGGGCGAGTTCTTCGGCTGTTGGGGGAGAGTCGGAGTCGAGGGAGGCGAGGGATGCGGCTAGTTGTGGGTTGTTTGCTAATTGTTGTGAAATGGATTTTAGAAAGTCGTCGTCGGTGGATTTGTCTTCTTTCACCATCTTTTGCGAACGTTGTGTTGTCAAAACCTTGGACAGATTTTTGACAGAAAAAAGGAACTTTGTGAATGTCGAGCAGGAATTTGGTTGTGGATTATTTAATAAAGTCTTACAGTAATGTATGTGTTCCTCATTAATTATTGCTACTTTACTGTTTGTTTAATGCTTATTTTCTTTGCTCCAGAGGCGTTTACCCGACGATGAATCCGACTTGGATAAGTACGCAGCCGACTTATTACTAAAAGAAGCTACCCAAAAAGAAAAATCATATAAACGAGATGGTTTATCAGCATACTCATCTCCTTCGTAATACAACTCCAATTTTTCAAAAAAGTCAAATTTAACCTTCCCATTCTTTTAAAAAGACCGGCTAAAATGAATATGCGGTTCCTGAATAACGTCGTACAATCTACATCCAACCATAACCACGCATTATTAGAAAAAACGAAAGCGAACTGTAATTTAAAATTAGAGCAACTTGATCGTGAGACGAGAAGAAGGCGGTACGACAGTTCAGAGTCAGAAGATTCAGATCATCATCGAAAGCCTCGAAAGAAACATCGAAAAGAGTATCCTTCAGAAACAGATGACTCGGATTATAATCGAAAATCGAAAAAGAAACATCGGAAACGTAAAAGTTCTCGACGACAGTCTCGGAGTAGAAGTAAGAGTCCGGATTTGGTTATTGAGAGTAAGGTTGAGAGGGGTGGGACGTATTTGTATGAAGAGAAATATAAAAGTCGTGGGAGGACGAGTGATTCGGTGAGACCGCACAAAACTCGAACCCCGAGTCGTTCGGTTTCGGTTGAGTCAGATTATAGGTACAGAAAGTCGTCGAGTAAATCTAAAAGGAGAACACATAGTGTGACGGATGAGAAGAAAGATGTGAAGGAAACCGGAATCGCTGAAAAAGCGCGGACAGGAGTTGATGATGATAATACCCCAGAATTGAAATATCCACAATCAACAAATTCCCATAAATCAGACAGCGCGTCAGTTCCGACCACTTCCAAGGATCGTAATGGTAAACCAGACATTCTATCGATTCCAAAACGCGGTCGGGGAGCAATTGGGTCGTCGCAGTTGGACAAATACTTTGAGGAAGGATACGATCCCAAATTGGACATAAGCAACTACGATGAATCCAATATCCATTGGTACGTTCACTCGTTGCAGACAGAAGCGGATGCAGCGTTGTTGGAGACGATGAAGAAGAAAAAGAAAAAGGAACGACATCACAAGAAGAAGAAGGACAGGAAGCGACGGGCGAGCAGCGAGAGTGAGAGTGAAGACGACAAAATGTTTGGGCCGCGCGTGAAATCTAGCGAGGAAATGCAGCCGCGCCCAACAGTTTGTCCGTGGTGAGAATGATAGTTGTACAAATAAGTTGACAGGAGGCACAAAAAAAAACAATCCAAACAGACTCCGCCGCCACCAAAGCCTGCGCCTATCTTGCTCAACAACGCTCTTTTGTTCCAATCTTCTCGTCGCGTTGCTATCTCCCGCGTATCTCCCGTATTTGATCTTGCTTTTTGTCCGTGCTTTCCCTTGTTGAGTTTTGCTTTTGGTTTAAAATTAAGGGTTCCAGTTTTTTTTTTATTTTAAAAAAACTACGCAAGTAAAAAATGTCGCAATTATCAAGCCCACTGACAATCCCGATCAACCCATCAAATCACCCGACACCAAATCTAAACCAACCAAAGCAACCACCCGACCAAAAATTCCTCTCACTCCAGAAACAATTTCTCACCAGCTGCACTTACTCCAACCACAACCTAATATACATACTTCTCCACTCGAGCATATTTCTAAAGACGCAGAAAATAATTTCCCCGCGGATTGATTATTATTACGAGAATTGTAATGTTGACAAGAGTTTCTTTGTAAAGTTGAGGAAGTTGACTACGGTGTGGGCGGGTGTTATTGGTGATTCTTTGGATGGTGCGTGTGGTGTACATGAAGCGATGGCGGCTTTGGCGGAGCAAGATGGTGATGTATTGGATCGACGGAAAGCCGTTTTTGCAATTTTCAAGGTATCAATAACAAAAAAACCGTATTTGCTTTTTTTTTTCTTAAATCAAACGTTTATTATTTTTTTTTCATATGACCTTCCATCAAAAAAAAAAAAAAAAAAAAAATTTTAATTTTTTTTTTAAAAAAAAAAAAAAAAAAAAGCACCACAGATAAGCCTACTCTTCTTTCTCGTAACAAGCTCCCATCCACTATAATGAAATAGGGGTTTATTATCTTTGATTGACAGTGTTTATTCTTTACAAGTATGTTATGTTACATTTTGTAGTAGTCTTCTTAACAGTATCTTAAAAACTTAACAGTTGGTTGTAGACTTGGAAAAGTCATTAATGTAAAAACTATAATTGAAGAATAAATACATATTTCATTTCTGTTTACTAACATCTACCTACAAACCAGAAAGTACAAAAATATGCATATATTTGTGAATTATAACTTTTTTTAAGTATAATAAAATCTCATAAATAATCTCTTTAACAAATTTACTAAAAATTTGTTAAAACAATTATCATTAATTTTCTAATAAAATCAACTCATAAACAGAAGTTATATTTGGTAATTTGCTTATAAAATTAAATTATATTTATTTCTTAAAGTAATTTAAATCAAAAAATTTAATCTATAGGATTTCAAATCTATGGAATACATATATATTACAGATTTAATACAATAATTATTTGTATAATTTCATAATTTCACAACTTCAACTAACAAATTAATAGAAATTAGCTATTTAATGAAAATCTAACCTAACAAATATGTAAAATTTAGCTATATTCAACAGATCTCTCAATTTTTTCAGGAGAGATTATTGGTAAAAAAAGGGGGGAAAAATATAAAAACAAGAAATTATATATATTTTGCCTACAAATGCATTTTACTCCTTCAAAAATGCCTATTAAGAGACACTAAAACTCTTTTCAAGTATTTCTTAAATCTATATATTTTTGATAACCATTTTTCTTAACCTACTACATTAAAAAATTGCAAACAAAAATAGACAATAGTATAATATTTATAATCACCAATTTCTTGAATCTTATTTATATTTTCAACATTAATAAACCTCTTCTGTTTAATCTAACTCTGTAATCCCAGACCTCTGTCCACTACTTGCAGCTGGTGGAGCAGCAAACAAAGACTTCAACATCTCCTGCATAACATTCGGCTGCCTCTTTACTCCCAAATCATAATAAATCTCTCCAAACTTTTCCACCATCTAAACCAAAACCCACAGCAGTTAAAAAACTTCAATTAAAAAAAATATCTTCACCCCTACCTCAACTAAAAACGGATCAAACACCAAATCCTTGCCAAACTCACTCCGTATTTGTTGAAAAAACCCAACGCTACTTGCTCGTTGCACACATACAATCAAATACTGACAAAAATTCGTTAACCGCGATTTTTCAAATATCTGCAACTCAAAACTTGAATTCCCATCGGTATTAAACGGTAACATTGATGTGACAGAAGTGGAGGTGGATTTCAAATCTTTAACAAAACTCTCAATGGCCACAAACGCATAGTGAACTTTCTTCAGACACAGCAACATCAACACCATCCGCGTCAAAAAATATCCAATATCCACATCATTAATTTGAGATCCCCACTCAAACGCCATATGGCCGGACGCTTTGGCACTTTCCAGTGTTCCGTGGATAAAATGCGATTCGGAAAGGTAGTATTCTTGGTCGCGGTAGAATTTTAAGCCGATTAAGTGGTGGAGTAGAGGGTCGCCGGATGGAAAATCAGTGTATTTTGTTGACCACCTGCAAAGGAAAGTGTTAGGGTTATGGTGATTTTGAGAGAGGTGGTGGTGGGGGGTGGGGTACTTTATCATATTTCGAATGAGCGATTTACAGTTTGGGTCTTCAGACGGGAATTCGTCGAATATGTCCATTAATCGCGCTACAAAGCAATCCATAAGCATTCAATTAACAGAAAAACAACGATTATTCATTACAGATGGAAGCGTCAGAAACAGGAATGTCAGAAGATACGTAAATGTCTATGATTCTTTGAAACAAGTCGGCGGCGGAACCGGCTTGACCGCATTTCAAGAGATTTTTAGCGCCGGATTGGAGTAAATTGAGGGCTTCGGAGACTTTCTTCTGCTTCATATACCTACAGCGGAAGGAATTAGCACTTTGAACGTAAAGAGCAAACGGGGAAGAATAGGCACCTCTGACAGACGGAGTGGTACATCTGGTGGGCCTCATAGTAGTTGCCCGCCGCCACGGAGTCGCTGAGCTTGACGAGCACTTTGTCGGTGGCCGCCATATTGCCTGTCAACAACTATTTTCTTGGCTGCCAGGTAAGAGTGTTCCATGGGTTCTACTGCCACTCTCACTCACTCTTGTCCTGTCCCTCTGGATCATGCATTCCTTGATCCTCTGCCACACAGCCTCTTCCTCTCTACTCCCTGTTGGATCTCTCCTTGTGCGCTGCTTGCGAGTTCCTTCTCTGTTCCCTCTCTAAGCTAGTGTCCTGCTTTCCGTAGACGGCGGAAAAGTACCGTCTACTTGTTTCCACGCTGTTCAGCAATCAACTCTACAGGTA